>WURT03593383.1:0-19888 GCA_009936505.3 Holothuria glaberrima
AATAATACATTTGTACATAAGAAAGTATTGATAATTTGATATTGGAACCACTTTAGCGTAACAGGAGTTACACATCTGAAGGTCAAATTGTTATAAAATTTCCATACCTCGTTTGTTATAGTTGTGTTAAACACATTCCACTTATCTCTTACAGAGAGATGTTAGAACTGACAAAGGGTTTCACAATAATGTCAGAAAATTCCCGACAGCCTTTATCGGACTTTTAATAAAACAGCATATATTGGAGGCCTTATAAGTATTGGAGATTTTTGACAAATATGAAAAGAGTGATTGGCTAATAAAATAGCTCTTCGAAAACTCCAAAATGTAAGAAAATCAATTTTCACCCCAAAGTGATTATGCATGGTCTCATAGTCATACAGAAAGAATTTCCTCCGTCATCAAAGAAGTCATTTACAAAATAAAACTTTTGATTGCAAAAAGAAAGGACCCAGAAAGGGTTTCATTACTTTTAAATACCTCGTAATAAAGGACATACTCTTATCAAATAAATTTCCTACATCCCTATGCATTTCATAAAATAGAATTCACCAATCATTAGTTCCGTGATAAAGCTGCCGAATCCATGAGATCTTAATAGAATATATGAATGCATTAACATTGAACATTTTAACACCACCTTCTTCATAAGAATTACAGAATTGAGTTCTTTTAACTTTATGTCCTGATGTTAAAAGGGGTTTGGAGAGAATGGGACAGGTTTTCAGCAGAAATTAAGTTGTTTAATGATTTCATGAAATATTGCGTCATATGCCAAGAGTCCTATTGATTTGGGTAAAGGCATGTACGGTATTGTAACAGAATTAGTTGTAGATAAAATTAATGATTCATAACATATACCATATTGAACATTATACAGTAGTTATTTCTGGTGAGAAAAAACATAATTAACACATCAAAACCAATAGATCTGCAGTCTAGTTTCATTTAATATTCTTTAAACCCTCCTGCACGCGAGGTGTACATTTCTTGTATCACGTAAGTGTAATAAAATATGAATGGAGAGTTTTAAAAACAATATGCAAATTCTCGTTCTTGTTAGCTTTGTTTAATTTAATCAAGGGTGATTGCTTGGTTAGAAACAATTTAGACAGATAGGCATATTTATTGAATGTGAGTAGGATGTTAAGAGCATTAAATGACAATGATATCTAATATTGTCAGTGTACAATGCTCATTTATCATGACCTAACTGAAAATGAGAAGAAGCAAGTACATCAAAAAATCAGTCTGCAATACACAAGTTGTGGTACTGTACACTGTACCCTCTACAGTCTAGTGTTATAGTTGTAGTTCTAATTGAGAGACCCAGTCTAGACACTCAGGAGATGTGAATCAGTTATGTACGTCATCATTGAAGCCATAACAACAGAGGAAGTGCTTAACACTAATGACCATCCTAGATTATAATCTATCAACAAACTGTGACAGCAGACTCAGTTTATTGTCTTAGTCAAGACTAGCTTGTAATACTGAATTAGAACAGTATTAGCAGAACAATCAATTAGGGCTTACATTATAGGGCGAGGTATACACTGTAGGGTATAGGGCTGGGTGTAGGGTATAGGGCTGGGTGCTGGGTGTAGGGTATAGGGCTGGGTGTAGGATATATGGGGCTGGGTATAGGGTATAGGGCTGGGTGTAGGGTATAGGGCTGGGTGTAGGATATATGGGGCTGGGTATAGGGTATAGGGCTGGGTGTAGGATATATGGGGCTGGGTATAGGGCTGGGTGTAGGATATATGGGGCTGGGTGTAGGGTATAGGGCTGGGTGTAGGGTATGGGGCTGGGTATAGGGTATAGGGCTGGGTATAGGGTATAGGGCTGGGTATAGGGTATAGGGCTGGGTGTAGGATATATGGGGCTGCGTATAGGGTATAGGGCTGGGTATAGGGTATGGGGCTGGGTATAGGGTATAGGGCTGGGTGTAGGGTATAGGGCTGGGTGCTGGGTATAGGGCTGGATGTAGGGTATAGGGCTTGGTATAGGGTATAGGGTGGGTGTAGGGTATAGGACTGGGTGCTGGGTATAGGGTATAGGGCTGGGTGTAGGATATATGGGGCTGCGTATAGGGTATAGGCTGGGTGTAGGATATATGGGGCTGGGTATAGGGTATAGGGCTGGGTATAGGATATATGGGATTGGGTGTAGGGTAATGCGCAGTGTTATTGCTGAGGAATTGAACCTGATAGGGAATTTCTTTTGCTCTAAAAATTTTTTGGGAGAGATTTTCAAAATCAAGGAGGGACCTCAATCTCTCCCATAAGGATTTTTTGAGAGGAATTTCCAAAATCAAAGAGGTCCTTCCATTTAATGTTGCCACGTTTAAATGTTAAAAAGGTTAAATGACCATTTGGCCATTTAAATGGCACCTAGTACAAGCAAACGTTTTTAAAAAGAATGGTCTAGACCCAAATTTATGTTTGATATGTTAAGGAAGAACTTATTCTAAGCATTCTGTGAAATTTTCATTCATTTCCCATGTTCAGTTCTCGAGAATTGAAGTTGATGCATTTTCTATCAAAAGTGAACAGGTGTGAAGTCATGGATTCACATTGAAGGGCAATGTTGTGTTTTCCTTAAAAATTTACTACCAATATTATACAATAAAACTTAAAAATATTACTACTATAAGTGCATCCTGAGCAGTGGAATTTTTAAAACTTTATATGCCTTAGGGCAAGATAGCAACCCTAATCAATCCAAGGTCAAAATAATAGGATAAAAAAATAAATACAAAACATTGGTCCTCATTGTGAAGCCATGATATCACACCTGTTTGCTTTAAGTTGGCTTCTGGTAGAAAATGTGAAAGCTTGATATCTTGAGAACGGAATATGGGAATTGAATAAAAATTTCACCAGAATGCACGGAATCAGTTTCTTTGTATTATATCAAAAATAAATTTGGGTTTGAACTATTTTTTTTTAAACAAATTTCTCTTTAATAAATGATGGAAGTTAGGTATTTTTTCTCCCCCATGTTTTGTTTTGATATCTTTCATTTAAAAATAATGTGTATTTGCCAATTCAATGACCAAAGAAAGCTTTGAAAATTAACTGTTGTTGACTATCCATTCATAGCATATAATTCTGTATTTGAATTGATTTTCACATATTCACAGCAAGTCTACTTATTCCCCTTAACAAAATGTAGTGCCTTTGTTATTCCGTTCAAAGCAGTAGCCCAATAGGAATAACAAATTGATTCACACACTTTCTGTTTAGACCGTAATCGGAGCCCAAGTCGCGAATGGTAAAACCAAAATAATTAGAAGCCTGCAATATATTTCAATGCATGCACTTCGCCATTTCACACCATCCTACCCAGGGCTACCAACTCTCACGCATTCAGTGTGAGAGTCATGCATTTCAGCGCAATCTCACTCTCTCACGATGAATCATCAGTTTCTCATGCCATGTCTCAATATGGTGTTAAAAATTCCACTCATAACGCAAACGATGTGTCGGGTGTCGGTAAAACGCCAGCTGTAATGCTACTTCAGTTCCTTCTCCCAAAATGATACTCTCCTTAAAAGTTTCTAGGAACATAAACATCTGAAAACTGGCAATTCTTGGCATGTCGAAATGAGGCACAGGAAGTGCCATTTCTTGCAGTCTAGGGGTATTTTTGGTAAAAAGTCCCCATGGCGGGACGCTCCGCGCTAACCGATGATCGTGTTGCACGTCAGTAGTCTCCCAGCGATCCCACTCTCACCAGTCACTAAAAGTTGACAGCCCTGATCCTACCGTGCTTTACCATAGATACATAAATGGAGTGAGTAGGCTTACACACGTTTTTTTTCAGTGTTTCATATGCAGTAGCAGTACATAATGCATGCACGCACTACTGTAAATATCCCACTTGTAAATATCTGTTCGATGAATGCTAGTTAACTAGCTGTGCCCAAATCAGCTAGTACGAGTTTGGGTATGTGGATCAGGTTACAGACATTGTTATTGCAAAAATCATAATAGTGCAAGGCACATTTAAATTTCACATGAATTAGCTTGGTATGTTTCACATACAGTATCTAACTAACTAACTACAGTAAAAGCACCTGCTGTAACTACTGCAAACTATTATGTAACAACTGGAAATTTAACGGTACAATAAGCGATTGAAAAAAACGTTATTTCCCGGACCTTGCCAAATGTTCTTGCGATGTACTCAACCTCTGTACAGGGCAACCGGTAGCCTTATTTCTTATGTTTGCATACAAATATGGACCTACACATGCACTGACTTCACTGTGCTTTCATTGTACCTTTTGTTTGAATTTCTGTAAGAAACAGACATGGCTAAAGGTATCTGTGTTAGCATTCATTGCGGCCCTATATCAAACATACCATTAATGACTGCAAATTCGATACTTGGACAAACAACCAGTAGACAACATAGGACCTGCTGCCCTATAAATGGCTAGGTTACGATGATATTTGTTGCTATGATATCAGCGTTTGAAGTCACGGCAGCTTTGGAGTTGTCACTTGGTAAAGATTCTATTGCAATTTATTGGATGTGTATATGCTATGATCTCAGCTGCAGAGAAGCGTGTGATTTTCCTGCACTAGATTAATTTATGTGCAAGATTCATGCAATCCTGTGTCTTTTTTTGTGAAATACAGATGTGATTTATCCAGCCAAAAAATATCAAATAGGAAAGTTACAGCAAGTTGTCCCAACTAAAAGTAAACTGAAAGTGTATGATGTGGAATGGGTACTGTATGTAATTGTGCATGGTATATGTTAGTATTGGCTGTATGTCATTTTGTACAGTTTTGTGTTGTGTCTACACATCTTACAGGCCTGGTTTAAACCCTCGGTTCTCACACCTTTTCTGCCGTGACCCATTTCTGGCTATCCACTGTCACCTCTCGACCCCGCTATCAAGTCACACATATTGAATAGGTTACCACAAGAGGCATATACACAGTACGAGCACGTGAGACGGGGAGGTTCGACAGACGGATATGCCGTCTTATTACTTGTGAAGAGGAACTGCCCCCTTAATTACGACAAACAAAGGCATATACATCATACTCTACATCCCCAACCACACTCATTTAAATAATGCTCATCGCCCATGAATTATTGATGAACATCACTGAATCTATTTCAGACTCATAGATTTGCAAAACAGGTACTGTAGGTTTTGGGGATATTGTCTGAAAGTACAATTAATTGTTACACTGCATACAACAGCATATGTGTGTCCAGTCGGTTGGAACTATCCAATGGTGTCACTCAGCCTCGGGTAGGCATGCAATTCATCGTGGACGGGTGTGCTATATGTTAGCTTTGACACTGTGTAGTGTACATAATGTCCATGAAGAGAATACACTACTACAGCAGTTCTTCTAGTCTAGAAACCATTCACAGCTCATGCGACTGACAGAGCTGCTCATGACCCATCAGAAAACATCCGGCAACCCACATTTGGGTCGCCACCCATCATTTGAGAACTGCTGGTTTAAACCTACTAAACACAGTAGTCAATAGAGGTTCTTCACATGACGTCACAAATCAGCTGATTCTTCAATTCAACAGCCCTGGCTGTCAAGTGGGGAGGCCTGCTACAGACTAGTATGGTATAATGTGTGTGTATTTGCATACACAGCTACCAATATGATTACCTTTTTTGTATGTAATGGGTCAAAGTTGGAAAAAATTTTTAGTAGAAGCAAAATGGTTAAGATTTGTTGCGAAACAACCACAGCACTAATCTAAAACAATGCCAATATTCTTTCACTAACAGTAGTAGACTCACTACATAAAAAAATCAGTAGCCTACTTACTAATACATGTACAGAACAAGGAAAACCCTATAGTGTTTGGAGTTATGGCGGCCTTGCGGTTCCACCAGGTGGTATAGACATAAGCGCAGTGAATTGTACAAATTAATCTCGTTTCACCACATTGACTGAATCATTCAGTACACAACTGGGTCCTTAGCAAACAAGCCCAGTTGGGTCCCAGTTGGATTTTACTTGGGCAGCTTGGGCTTAATTGGGCTTGGGCTGACGTTGATATTAACTTGGGCTCCGATTCAGGCCCAATTGGGCTCATGAGAGAGATGAGGGAGATGTGATGAACTCATGTGGGCTAAGTTGGGGCCCAATTGGGCTAAGTTAGCCCAATTGGGGCCTAATGAAAAACACCTGACAAAACTGATTTGGCCCCAATCGGTAGCCCAATTTGGCCCCAGTTGGGACCCAATGTGGTGTGTTGGCTGGGATACGGTATATATTGATCAGCGACACATTTGCATATGTTCCTTTAACTACTTAAGGACCGACCTAAATCCTTAAAGGGAAATATTGACTCTTGAAATCACCAACATGAGTACGTAAATAGCTTTAAGTATTGTTAAACTATTCAGTCTCACCAATAAACTCCAACAACACCGCTGAGCTTTATCTCCTCGAAATAAATGCATTACAAAATGTGTGGAAGTTGCAATGTTTAACACTTGTCGTAGTCACACTTGCCAACTCTCACACGGTTTCACCATGAGTCTCACAGTTTCGGGCTTCGTTTCATTGCTGAAAATCCCAGATGACATGGCGAAAATAAATTTGAGGCAACGCCTGATAATTTTTTCTTATTTAGACCAAGATTAGTGTTTTCCATTGCGGGTGAAGTTATTATTGAATCAAGATGCATCATTATCAGAAAAGTGACTAACTTTTTTTCAAACAGTCGGCTATATGTACAGTAGATGACATCTGACCTTTATGAAGAGGGTGAACAAACAAATTTAAATTCATCCTAGTTTAGAAAACACTTTTCATAATAACGTATGAGACTTGTTTAAAATCTTCAGGTTTGAGATGTGATTTCCAGGTTTTCTTGCGAGAACCTCGATCAAGGTTTGCCAGTTTTGAGGGAGTTGGCAAGTCTGCATAGTAGTAAACTCCACAAACATCAATCTTGAGGCCTTGGCATAAGTTAATGGTCGATTGTACATCCCGTTTATCCAGTTTTTCAGTGATAACGATTTCTGTGAACATCATCCAGTTTATTAGCAATGTCGATAAAAAAATACTGTAGGCTATACCCAGATTCAGCCATTACTTCAACAATTATCTTCCAGCTCAGGAGGCATTAAACAACAAACAGGATGCTACAGTATAGTTATAAGACCACGCTCTAGTTAATGTGCACATATGTGTAGACGACACAAAACAGGATTAGCACTGCTAGAATCTTGGTGGCCAGGTCAAAAAGTTAACAACAAGTCATGTGGTTTGATGACGTCGGTGAAGAACCCCTCTATACTGCACTAGCATGAGAAATGACAATTTCAAATGAATATTTCTCAAAACTCAGTAGCCTTGGTTTCCATCTAACTTTATCTTTTCATTCTGGGATATAAATAATGGACTGGTAACTTTGTTTCAAGGTTGTATCATGTTTAGTTGAAAAATTACGGGCCCTTGAATACGGTTTCCCATGGCAGGTTGAAAGACAACGAAGGATCTGACTATCCAACTTCAGGGGTTAAGATCTCAAAAAGTAGAAAGCACAGACAACTAAAATTTGTTATTATTTTTCAAATGATCTCTTGTTATGAGTGCAAGCAAAAACATATCTAATGAAATGTACAGTATATATTTTGTGATATGGTGCCATAGGGGCCCACAGAACCTCCTTCCAATGGGCCAAGTGGGCCATATCCATCCTCTTACCTGACCATGAAGAAGGTACATAATGTATATGAGATTTTGTGACCATTAAGATCAGACTTGTCTCCTTCCAAGATGAAAATTTCAAATCTGTGGATAATTGCCCACAGGTCATTGACCTCTCCAAAAGAGGGCGCTTTTTTGAAAGTTTTCTCTCGGACCAAGTTTAGACCTCTGCCAAATCTTCGTTTATGTACCAATGTGGTTATGCTTACCCCTGCTTATAGTCAAGTGACCAAATAAAACTGAGGTATAAAATTAAGGCCCTCTGAACCATTGGTAGTGGGACCAGGTGGGTCTAAAAATTGAAAAAATTGTTTTTGAAAGTGAAAAAATGCATTTTTTGGGGGGCCCAAACTTAAGCTAGCTACTGCTAATCCCAAACCAGATTATGATTATGTTGTCACCAGACATCAAATTTGGGCTTTACACCTTTTTTCTTGTGAAAAGTTATAAGCATCCAAAATCATGAAATATCACAAAAGTCAAATCTGGTATGAAAATGTGGTATTGTGCAATACTTTTTAGAAGACCATAACTTTGAAACCGCTTGAGCTATCAACCTCAAAATTTCAGTGTGTTAGTTTTGTCTATGCAGCAACATTATGAGGGAAAATCATCAAAATCAGAGATGGTCACCAGGGGACCAAATTTGTTGATTTGGCATGTGCCGTTTAGGCTCATCTAGCCTTTTCCTGAGAATTGCATGTTTTAATGGATTTAGTATATTTGACTATTTTTACAAACCTGTTATTTATATTTGTACAGCTATTGAATGCAGGCATATGGGTCAGTTTTGTTTTTTTCATTTTCTTTACAGGGATTTACGCTTTAATCAGATCAGAGACCTACCTCCAGGTACTTTCCGTAACTTGCCAGAGCTCACCACCCTTTTACTCAATAATAACAAAATTACAAGGATACGCAATGGGGCTTTTGCTGGGCTGTCCAGACTGGAATATTTGTAAGTACAATACCTCAAGTGGTCATTAAGGGTTAGGCTTAAACAGTTGAGTAAGTGATCGCATAAACAGGAATGACATTACCATGGTATTACTGGTAGAACATAGCAAAATCAGGGGCCTAGGAAATAAGGGGCAAAAGTTATCCAAGCTAGATGAAATTGATAGCCCTCACATCTCCCACTTCACCTCTTGACTCTCAAAACTAAGTACTTGATTTTCCTCCCCACCAACCACAAGATCTGCAGTGCAGTCAGACTAATGTGAGAGTGCAATGAAGTTTAAATAAATTGTACACTGCACAATCTCCTTGGTTGAACACATTGCACCCCAGTCTTGTAGAATTACAGTGGCCATACCGAGTGTGAAATCCCTGCAATAACAGGTGGATGAAGTGTGAGTAGGCCAGATGTAGCAGAAAATGGTGAGGGGGTATATCAGGTAAATGTGCTCTAACCATATCGCGCAGACATATTTGGTCGGGTTGGATGTGCGCCCTACAGTCCTAGGGCAAGATTTTTCACTATGTAATAAAATTTAGAGTGCATGTGTGCTAGTTTCCTCTTTCCCCATACAGTAGCTGATGGTTTGTTGTGCTGGACCAGGGAATCCCTAAGATGAATTATCATAGTACAGATGAAGAGCATTAATGACACTGTATCCTAAAACATTCTAGATGCCTACATAAGTATGTGTCATACAATTTGGATTGCACACCAATCAGGGATACAACGTTTCTTTATGTCCCAGATAATTCAAATCCTGCATAGTGAGATCCAGTTCCCAATATGTTAAATGGAAGAAATAAGTTGCTTGGGGGGATGGGGGAGAGTAGGGAGGCATGTTGGCAATAGAGGTGCTGGTGGTGGTGCAATTTTATCAAATCATTCAGGTATTAGCTGCATTACCCTTTTGTTGGAATGAAGTTTTGCTCAATGACAGTACAAATATACATGTGTAATGTCACTCTTGTTGTTAGGGTAAAGTGTTTATTCACAGTATACTGTACATATTTTATAATGCTTTCATTGTGTATAATAATCAATCAGTGGTTTTTCAATATTTATACAAAACTGTTCCATTTTGCTGAACTTTACTTTCAGTACATCCTGCCTAGACTACAAGCATTACAGTATATGAAAGATTTTTTTTCATCTTAACACTTACAGTGGGTACGTGTTTTGCTTATAAATTTTGTGGCCAAATTTAATAAAAAGCCAAAAACTGACATTATCTTTCCTTTCATAAATGAAGTATTGTATTTATTTCATGTGCGATAGTGTTATTTGTGTTAGATGTCATCTATTACAGATAATTCAGAAATTGAAGAAATTTACAAAAAAAAAGGAATAATAATAATAAAGTTTTGCTTTCCTTCACAGATATTTATTCAAGAATGAGATATCTGAGATTGAGAGTGAAGCCTTCCAAGGCCTGGACAGTCTTACACAACTTTACTTATATTCCAATAACATAACAACTATTTATCCAAACACCTTTAGTAATCTACCATCCTTAGACAGATTGTAAGTATCATATATTTTGTCTTCATTTCAATGAAAATATTTTCTTCACAGTTAAGTTCTTTTGAAAGTAACCTATTGATTTTGTTACAGACATATTTGTTGGAAGGTGAATTTCAGACCCTGTAGAATTAAAAATTTAAAAGGTCTAGTGTGTAAGGTGGGTAGATCGCCGAGTCTGGGAGAGGGGGTCAGGAGGGAACATTAAAGGAAGAAGAGAAGGAGATACTGGGATGCATTTTGATCTAGATACTCTTTTCAGATCTAACAACAATACAACATAACAAATGAATCATCCTATGTAGATACATGTGACATAATTACTGTACATTACCAGGATGTGTAAATATTTGGTTCGCCCACTGTAACTTCTGCCTGCAAGAATTATGTTGAGTCAGCGGAGGTTGTAGAGCATTCGTATATAATTGTTTTTCTTTTATCACACCTGCAAAGGTAGTACAGTTGTAATGTGTAATTGTTGCATGCTTTCATGATGGAGACTCTGAGGCAGTTTAGTTGTGTAATTGTAAAGGCCATAGGGTAGCATAGTTTTATTGTGTATTATTGATGCACTCTTTCTTCATACAGGTTCTGATCAAGGTAGTATAGTTGTATTGTGTAATTGATGCACTCTTTTCTCATACAGGTTCTGATCGAGGTAGTCTAGTTGTATTGTGTAATTGATGTACTCTTTCATCATACAGACTCTGAGGTAGTATAGTTGTATTGTGTAATTGATGCACTTTCATCATACAGGTTCTGAGGAAGTATAGATGTATTGTGTAATTGATGCACTCTTTCATCATACAGGGTGGAAAGTGTTGTGATTGGGGGGGGCAAGTATTGCGATTGGGGGGCATAAAATATTCCACCACAAAAATTATTATGCAGTTTCAATTTTCATCTGGGGGCAGAAATATCTTTTGGGGGCATTGCCCCAAAATCCCCCTCCCCCTTCCCGTGGCTACGGGTAGTATAGATGTATTGTGTAATTGTTCACTTTCATTGAACAGGCTCTGAGGGTAGTATCTAGATGCATTGTGTAATTGATGCACTCTTTGATTATACAGGCTTTGAGGTAGTATAGATGTATTGTGTAATTGTTCACTTTCATCATGCAGGTTCTGAGGTAGCATAGATGTATCATGTAGTTGGTTACTTTCATCATGCAGGTTCTGAGGTAGTATAGATGTATTGTGTAATTGTTCACTTTCATCATGCAGGTTCTGAGGTAGTGTAGTGGAATTGTGTAATTGTTCACTTTCATCATACAGGCCCTAAAGTAGCATAGTTGTATTTTGTAATTGTTGCACTCTTTATTTATACAGGCTCCAATGTATTATAGTTGCATTACAGTATAATTGCTTCATTCTTTCATCACACCCCCAAGATATTATAAGTTTATTGGCTAAAAATGTTTCTGATGTTGGCTGTCCTGGTTTTGTGTCCTTAAGATGAGAATGGGTGAGTCACCCAGACCCTAGCTGTTATACACCAGACTGGTTACTGTATGCTTGGCTATCCTGCCAAAATACATCTGTGCTGGCATTTAGATGACCTCCTGCTGGATCATCCAGTCTTGTTTTAACTACTGTAAAGGACCTTTCTACAACCAGACAGATGCCACTCTTCCTGCTCCTCCTCTACTGGACATGTGCTACTGTGCCTGCTTCCCCCTCTTCTGCAAGAGAGATGCCAGTCTTCCTGCTTTTCCCCTTCTACTGGACATGTGCCACTGTGCCTCCTTCCCCCTCTTCTACCAGAGATGTGACACTGTGCCTGCTTCCCCCTCTTCTACTAGGGAGATGCCTCTCTTCCTGCTTCTTTCTCTACTGGAGATGTGCTTCTGTGCCTGCTTTCCCTTCTTCTACCAGAGACGTGACACTCTGCCTGCTTCCCGCTCTTCTACTAGGGAGATGCAGACATGCCAACTAGAATGATTTTCCCATATTTTGTACAGATTTTGGTAGGAAATACAGGAATATGCTTTGCGCAGTTAAAATACGGAAATAGGATTGCTAAAAATATGGAAATTAGATCTCTTAAAATAACAATGTTAATAAAAGTGCCAGTGGAGTCGGCGACTATACAGCAGAGGTCACGATATCACGACCCCAACCTGCTGCCTGTAGTGCACAGTAACCAATTCATTCATTGGTCTGTTTATGGCCAGCTCCCGCATACAACCTTTTAGATGTAGCAATATTGACTTTGACTCCATTTGGTTACTACTTTACACTGTAGACACAGGTAGGCATATGCCGCACTACTTACTCTGGATTAGGCCATCGTTTGTTTCATAAATGACGAAATAATGCCGCCCACGCCAAGGAAACAAACATTTAAGCCTGAATACACCAAAAGGTGGTATTTCATCGTTAAAAGTAGTCGAAATGCAAGCTCAGCAAAGCTGTAATGTAAGGCCTAGCCTCACGAGTAACATAAGTTGGCTAACCTGACTACAGTCTAGGCCTAAGCTGTACTTTAGGAGTTTTTAACCTGTTTTGTTTGAACATGAATCATTTGAAGAAAGTACCCTTTTGATGTCCAAAATACTCTTTTTTGATGTGAAGAGAACTGGAAACCATATTTGAAAGTTGGCATCTCTGGAGATGCCACTCTTCCTGCTTCCCCCTCTTCTACCAGCGAGATGCCACTCTTCCTGCTTTCCCCTCCTCTACTGGACATGTGATACTGTGCCTGCTTTCCCCTCTTCTACAAAACAGATGTCATTCTTCCTGCTTCCCCTCCTTTACTGGACAGGTGCTGCTGTGCCTACTTCCCCCTCTTCTACCAGAGATATGACACTGCCTGCTTCCCCATCTTCTACCAGAGTGATACCACTCTTTGTGCTTCCCCCTCCTCTACTGAACATGCTCTGCTGTGCCTGCTTCCCCCTCTTCTACCAGACGTGACACTCTGCCTGCATCCTCCTCTTCTACCAGAGAGATGTCACTCTTCCTGCTTCCCCCTCCTCTACCGGACATGTGTTGCTGTGCATGCTTCCCTCTCTTCTACAAGAGAGATGCCCCTCTTCCTGCTTTCCCCCTTCTACTGGACCTGTGCCACTGTGCTGCTTTCTCCTCCTCTACTGGATGTTTGCTGCTGTGCATACTTCCCCCTCTTCTACCAGAGATGTGACACTCTGCCTGCTTTCCCCTCTTCTACTAGGGAGATGCCTCTCTTCCTGCTCCTTTCTCTAATGGACATGTGCTACTGTGCCTGCTTTCCCCTCTTCTACCAAAGAGATGCCACTCTTCCTGTTTTCCCCTCCTCTACTAGACATGTGATACTGTGCCTGCTTTCCCCTCTTTTACAAAACAGATGTCATTCATCCTGCTTCCCCTCCTTTACTGGACAGGTGCTGCTGTACCTACTTCCCCCTCTTCTACCAGAGATGTGACACTGCCTGCTTCCCCATCTTCTACCAGAGAGATACCACTCTTTGTGCTTCCCCCTCCTCTACTGAACATGCTCTGCTGTGCCTGCTTCCCCCTCTTCTACCAGACGTGACACTCTGCCTGCATCCTCCTCTTCTACCAGAGAGATGTCACTCTTCCTGCTTCCCCCTCCTCTACCGGACATGTGCTGCTGTGCGTGCTTCCCTCTCTTCTACAACAGAGATGCCCCTCTTCCTGCTTTCCCCCTTCTACTGGACATGTGCTGATATACCTGCTTCCCCCTCTTCTACAAGAGAGATGCCACTCTTCCTGCTTTCCCCCTTCTACTGGACCTGTGCCACTGTGCTGCTTTCTCCTCCTCTCCTGGACATTTGCTGCTGTGCATGCTTCCCCCTCTTCTACCAGAGATGTGACATTCTGCCTGCTTTCCCCTCTTCTACTAGGGAGATGCCACTCTTCCTGCTTCCCCTTCTACTGGACATGTGCTACTGTGCTGCTTCCCCCTTTCTACCAGAGATGTGACACTGTGCCTGCTTCCCTTCTTCTACTAGGGAGATACCACTCTTCCTACTTCCCCTTCCTCTACCAGACATGTGCTGCTTCCCCCTCTTCTACCAGAGATGTGACACTGTGCCTGCTTCCCCTCGTCTACTAGGGAGATACCACTCTTCCTGCTTCCCCCTCCTCTGCCAGACATGTACTGCTGTGCCTGCTTTCCCCTCTTCTACCAGAGATGTGACATTCTGCCTGCTTCCCTCTCTGCTATGAGAGATGAGCCACTCTAAGTCTGCCTGCTTTCCCCTCTTCTACCAGAGAGATGTCTGTCCTAGAGATTTAACCATTGCAACCAGGAGATGCCACGATCCTTGCTTCAAACTACTTGAGAGTGCTTATTCTTTTTTTTTTTGTTCTGCATTTTCCTTTAGACTGCCATCTAGCATGGTTTTATGGATGATGTCCCTTAATTTACACGTCTTACTTTCAGGAACTCTATTGACTGCTTTTCAATCGGCTGCAGATTAGTATGATAAACATGTCCTGACTGCCTTGGTATGTGCAACATTACTACAAAACATGCCCTCACTTAGTTAATCTGTAATGTTACTATGGTGCACATTTATGCTCTGTCTGCCAAGGTGTCTGTAACATTGCTGCAGAATACATGCCCTCACTTAGTAAATTTCTGTAATGTTACTATGGCATACATGCTTTGACTACCTTGGTGTCTGTAACATTACTGCAGAATGCATTTCGTGACTGACTGTGTGACTATGATGTACATGTTCTTCTCTTCACACTTTATCTTCTTTATTCTGGACCTCAATCATCTACAAGGAAGCTTTACAGTCTGTGATTTTCAAACTACAAAAGATCAGTCTCCGGATTCCTGATTTGATAATTCATAAATCCAAAGGAGAGTTCACATACATTTTTATTTTTTTTTAAATATCATGTAGATGTAGATGCATCTTAAGCTTTCCCAGGGAGAGTTTGCAGGAAATCCGCTTTTCATTTCCTACAACTGCCAGGAAAATTCACGGTAGTTGCTTAATCCATGGGAACCGTAATTGAAGGTGAAGGCAGGATCTTAATGGCGGAAGTACTTCACTCTTTTGATTGGCTACTTTAAAGTGCATTGTTGATTTGTATCAGAAGTGCCTGACCTAATTCCTTAAGATTTTTTTCAGGGATTTAGTCCATAGACATTTTTTATGAGGTCTATCAGTGAACGTACACAGCTGTTGAAATCTTGTGTTGATTTTGTTACTGTACATGTATCCATGTAATACCTGACTTTGTGGTGTTTTCTTTAGCAATAGAAAACATTGAAATTGTGAATTCTTCCATCTTTGACTGGTCTCTGTGTTCAGGTTTAATTGGAGCAGTGGAGAGGTTGTTTGTATAGAGAGTATGTCGTAGCCGCCATATTGAATTGCTACTGTACATTGATTTATGCAAAATTAACAGTAGAACTTTACATAATTATTTAACAATATGTAAGATATGGAAAAAGTGGCTAGTTTTGTGACTTTTGTCATAATGAGTTATTGTGTTAGTAAGACTGTTATTTTACAGTAGTCAATGACTTAATGTCTATCAGTGACTTGTCTGATAAAAGCTATTACAGTATTACTTTATGTTTTGACTTAAATAAGTACCACAAGTTATTACCTGTGTTGGCTGGTATTGTAAACTTAAGTGACCAGTGTTGACACAGTGAGGACCTTTTATCCTGCCTAGGCTATACAAGTATTTAGGGCCAGTTGTAGTTTAATAATTTGTGTAAGTTACAGTAATTAAATTCATTAAATGGTTTACTGTCCCCTATCAGTTGTGTCAAACAGGGTTAAACCAGATGTTTGTGAGCCCTGCCTGAGTCTGGTTACATTGGACACTTCATATGGTTAAACCTGATGGTTGTGAGTCCTGCCAGAGTCTTATTACCTCAGACACTTCATTTGGTTAAACCTGATGGTTAAGAGTTCTATCTGAGTCTTGTTACGTCAGACACTTCATGTGGTTAAACCTGATGGTTGTGAGTTCTACATGAGTCTTATTACATTGGACTCTTCATGTGGTTAAACCTGATGGTTGTGAGTCCTGCCGGAGTCTTGTTACCTCAGACACTTCATGTGGTTAAACCTGATGGTTAAGAGTTCTTTCTGAGTCTTGTTACATCAGACACTTCATGTGGTTAAACCTGATGGTTGTGAGTCCTACCTGAGTCTTGTTACATTGAACACTTCATGTGGTTAAACCTGATGGTTGTGAGTCCTGCCAGTCTTATTACCTCAGACACTTCATGTGGTTAAACCTGATGGTTGTGAGTCCTACCTGAGTCTTATTACATTGGACACTTCATGTGGTTAAACCTGATGGTTGTGAGTCCTGCCAGAAACTTATTACCTCAGACACTTCATGTGGTTAAACCTGATGGTTGTGAGTCCTGCCAGTCTTGTTACATCAGACACTTCATGTGGTTAAACCTGATGGTTGTGAGTCCTGCCAGAGTCTTGTTACATCAGACACTTCATGTGGTTAAACCTGATGGTTGTGAGTCCTACATGAGTCTTATTACTTTGGACTCTTCATGTGGTTAAACCTGATGGTTGTGAGTCCTACCCGAGTCTTATTACATTGGACACTTCATGTGGTTAAACCTGATGGTTGTGAGTCCTGCCAGAGTCTTATTACCTCAGACACTTCATGTGGTTAAACCTGATGGTTGTGAGTCCTACCAGAGTCTTGTTACCTCAGACACTTCATGTGGTTAAACCTGATGGTGAAGAGTTCTATCTGAGTCTTGTTACATCAGAGGCTTCATGTTGCTGATTGTTGTGAGTCCTACCCGAGTCTTGCCACATCAGACACTCCATGTGGTTAAACCTGATGGTTGTGAGTCCTGCCTGAGTCTTGTTACATCAGACACTTCATATGAAAAGGTCTTACTTGACATTTCAGCATGGCTTATTGTAATTTAGTGTCTCACTACCGGTATAGCATGAGTTCCATCATACCAGGTCCAACATTTGTTTTAATGTGTCTCATACCTTGATTTTCATTGAAGTAATGTTTGATTAATTAAACATACCTTTGCCTGGTTGTTTTCACACAAGGTAACCTGATGGTTAAGGGCTTTACCTGAGTCGTATTAAGTCATACGTTAAATATAAGAAGGGTTCTTTGCTTTTCATTTTAGCATAGTTTATTGTTAATATGATGTGTTCACTATCAAAAGTGTCATTGCATCAAGTCCAATGTTTGTTTGAATGGGTTTCATACCTGGATTTTCCCAGAAGTAATGATTTGTACTGGGATCTTTGCGCGGATGTTTTCACACCAGGGACATGCTGCAGTTCTACTGACCTGGTATTTTCCATCTGGAGCATAAATTGGTTCTTTTACCTGATTTCTACCGTATCTCATAACACTATTGATAAGTTGAGTTTCCCGAGTTTTGTCAGAGATGCTTCAACTTAGGGTCAGTTACAGGCTATCTTTTTGTTACAGCAGATCTTTGTGTATTTGTCACACTTTAGGTACCTGATCGTTGTAAATACTTGTAAACCTTCTAATTCCCTGATTGTTGCATATTCTTGTACACCCTGCATGTACCTGATTGTTGAAGTTGCTTTTCATGTAAACCTGACATTTTCTACATCAGGTCGTTAATCCCTGCAGAAAGGTTGGATTTGACTTTGGTGATAACATTTAGTTGTCTGTTGGAATATGCTCGCTCCTTAGATCTCTTTGACACATGGTATCTTAAAAGGCATTCACTTGTCACACCACAGTATTTTTTTAGTGTGGGGGTATCACAATTCTCAGTTGTGACTGCTCTTTGATTGACATCAAAATTTGAAAATTCAAAAGATGCAGAGTACAGGTAGATCACATTCTACACAATGCAGAGAGCATTTGGATAACACATATCATCTTTTTTGCTCACCAGGATGGCCTGAAGTAATAAAATAGGTTTGTGTCTGCCCACAGTTATGGGAGGAGCTATAAGTTGCAAGTTACAGTGCTTGGGAGAATTGGACGTGTCTGGGATGACGAGAATTGCCCTCTTATAAGATGCACAGTTTAACTGCCTTTCATTTTCCCCAGTCTTTTTCTCTCCTCCTTACAGTACAGTACCTCCTATTTACATATAAGTTAGCCCCATTATTTCCTCCTTTTGGTATGTTGTTACACTAGGTAAGTAGAACTGGTATGGTAATTCAGACAGTATGTGTCACAAAACAGAAAATTTTATGGTATAGATGTACAGTAAGATTAAGGATTAAGGGTTATGTTTTCACATGTCTGAGGAATCTTTTTGTTACAACCACTTCAAAAGTAGGTCTTTAATGTTTTAAAAGAAAGGTAAAGGAAAGATTTGAGCATTGTCTAAGTTAACATTCTACATATTCTACTCTTATGCATGTTGTAATTTAGATTGATTGAATTGTTGATACAGATAATTGCAAAGTTTAATCAGTAGTTTTTTAATGGCTGCTTTCCATTATTTTGAAGCTAATTGTTTGTACACTCCAAGCTTGTTAGAGTTAGTGCAGGATTCTAATTGTTTGTACACTCCAAGCTTGTTAGAGTTAGTGCAGGATTCAAGTAGAACTAGTTCTGCTCATTGCAATGCCAGCTCATATCAAACACTACTAACATTAGTGTGATATAGTAGCAGGGAGAGGGTTCCTGATGAAACCCATCAAAGTAAAGATTAGATGTCTGAAAGAGCACACTGCAGCTCTGCATGTAGTAATATTACATAACATAGTTGAAGTACGAGATGGGATTCAGGGAAAATAGGATCTGAACTGTCGAATATGCTGGGTATGCGTTCTCTCACTGCCCTTGATCAGTCACATAATGGATAACAAGCCAAGTAAACCTGAAAAAGGCATCAAAATTATCTTTTTCCTGCTTTTCAGAAGTATTAAGTAATTTGACCTTGACTGCCATGGTTTCTTTGTTCTTGTACTGTAAAAACACACACTATTTCAACTGTCCCCACCTATCCTTGGGATCTACACTCCTTCACCCTCCCTCACCTATCCTCGGAATCTTTTCAATTGCATTGAAGTAGTTAAATTATCTAATGTTGATACATATCTACAATTTATACCATACTGTACAGTGTCTGTGATGCCATCTTGATGGGAGGACATGTAGAATTAGTGATGTACTATCATACACTGCCTGTTGATACCATCTTGTACCATCTTGATAGGAGGACATGAAGAAAGAGTGATGAACTATCATACAGTCTGTTGATGCCATCTTGATAGGAGGACATGTAGAATTAGTGATGTAGTATCATGTATACACTGTCTGTTGATGCCATCTTGATAGGAGGACATGAAGTATTAGTGATGTACAGTACCATCATACACTGTCTGTTGATGCCATCTTGATGATAGGACATGTAGTATTAGTGATGTACAGTACTATTATACACTGTCTGTTGATGCCATCTTGATGGAAGGACATGTAGAATTAGTTATGTACAGTACTATCATGCACTGTCTGTTGATGCTATCTTGATGGGAGGACATGTAGCATTAGTGATGTGCAGTACTATCATACACTGTCTGTTAATGCCATCTTGATGATAGGACATGTAGTATTAGTGATGTATAGTACTATCGTACACTGTCTGTTGATGCCAGCTTGATGGGAGGACATGTAGTATTAGTGATGTACAGTACTATCATGCACTGTCTGTTGATGCCAGCTTGATGGGAGGACATGTAGTATTAGTGATGTACAGTACTATCATGCACTGTCTGTTG
>WURT03593493.1:0-18076 GCA_009936505.3 Holothuria glaberrima
ACAAGTCGGGCGGCATAATTTTGAAAGCGTTGAAGTCTCGTAATTAAGTGATTAGAAATTCCAAAGAATAAAGAGTTACAATAATCAATGTGGCTAATCAAAATGGAAATGAAGTACCAAGCGAGGAGATGAAAGTAAAGATGTGCTATCTGGCTTGAAGTGTTTTTACCTTTTCTACATGTGCAGTTAGTTTTCTACTTTGTAAATTGTCGGTTTTGAAAGTAAAAGAACTTTGATGCTTCTGCAAGAGAAAGTAAATAATGTAACATAAACAGCTGGTAGGACACATGACTGTACAATGTATTTTTTCTTACTTTAGACATTTTTCTTTTTAAGACACCCCCTACTTCCAATATTATGAAATACACAGTGCTGATGCTCTAATAATTAAAATCAAAATGGCTAGAGCTGATTTTTCTGCAAGAACATTACTTCTCTTAGTGTACCACATAATAAATCACATATTACAAGAGAGTAAGCTGCCCAGTATCAATCAAACTTATTCATGTGACAATTGTGTTGAAACTGTGTTAGAAAACCGTCATTACTTTGAAAAATCTAATTTGCTACATTCAGTTTGATCCTTACTGACTTATTGTGCCCTTCTCAGCTAATTTTCCTTTGTTATTTGTAGGAAGATGAATATTTAATGCACAACTACTACCTGGACTTAAAGAACAGCACCACAAAGAATTTTGAATTAGATGTGAGAGGAATGGACCAAGAACAAGCTTTATATTTTTACGGAGATGACAGACATAAAAGAAAAGTGGTAAGATTACAAAACATGTAGCAGGGAGCTGCCATTGACAGCATCCTGCATATACAGTAGCGTGGAATGCGGGGCAATTGTTTCCTTACGTGTCAAGAGCACAGAGCAGATTATCGGATTAGAATGCACTCTAATTTTCCTGATTTCTTTTGGGCTGTACTGTAGGGAGCTTGCACCAAAGGTGAAAAGGTCAAATTCATTGGACGTGCTAGTTGTTCTGGAGGACACTGCACCACACACCACATTGCACCTGTACATGACCTAGCATCCATGTGTATTGTTTATCCTCCAGAATGTGGTTGCGTTATTTGACTTTGCAAGCATGAAACCTCCCTGTAGCCTACCATAGGATAGTATGATGTAGGTGTGCATGCACATGGTGTAAAGGTCACAAAGAATTGTTGCAGTCACAGAGATTATGAAAAAGATGTGCGGGCTTATAAGCCCAGCACAGTGTAAGAAAATGGTGTGCTACATTACAAACTGTGCCGGCACCCACATAGTAAGGGCTTGATTTCATCTGCTTGTTTATTGTTACTGACAAGAAGCATCAACCCTGTGCCTCATGTTATTTTGTTCAAGGAATTGTATTTCTATAGCTGCAGATAGATAATTTGCTTGACAAGCAACCATTTCAGGAGAGACTTGCCCCATATTTTTAGTCAAAGATTGTTGTAGTCAGGTTTGTGCCTTTACTTAGTACAACACTTTAATGTTAGTATATAACCAATTCGGCACGTGGTATTGCAAATAATAAACTGAAACAAAGTTGCTGTTCAGTAGTTTTGTATATTCCACTAATTTCCTGCACCTTCTATGTGACTTTCCTGTGGAACTGTGACTATCACCATGAAGCTAGTTTTATGGGTTTCACAAACAGTCAATTACTGAGGTAAAGTTCTTGAGAGGTCACTGTAAATACAATCAGGTGCATGGAACCAAACACTCATTTTATGAATTCAAGTTAGATCTCAGAGATCACTAAGGGAACCATAATGAGGAGATTATGTGTATATGGCAGATCAATATACTCTTGGGGTGATAGTGCTGTAAAAGGTCAAATATGATTTGTAAACCCATAAACCATAAAGTCACTATAAGTCTTTAAAACAGGTGCATACCTCCTTTCATATCCCAGTCTGCTTGAACTTGTGGTTTGTACTCTTTTAACTTTATGACCAGTCTTATTTGATATCTTTTACTGAGAATTGCAATGATTCCTGGTCTGTTACTAGAGTGAAAGGATTCCTGAACAGTTTGTGATATTAAAAGTCATAGACAGAATATTCTGCATGTGTTCTACAATTATGTAGAGCTCACCAGAAACATGAAAGTACCTTTATATCTGTTCAAAGCTCCGGACTGTGATTAAGTACTGTAGCAAGGAGTAGAGGTATTTAAAATGACATTTTGAAACTTGTATATAAAACAGAAAGGCTGTTTAATACTTAGTTAGGTCCCATGTTAGGTATTGTAACTCTTCTCAACTTTTTCTTGTTATACCATTTTCATGTGAATTATTCCTAAACAGCGAGCCCAGTATGACAAAGTTTCCAGCGTTGGTGACACAGCCAGCCTTGCCCATTCCCAGGCGGCCATTTCAGAAAAGTCAATCAAGGGTGATGAGATGCCTAATATGGTAAGCAACTTTCTGATACAACCTTTTAGATTATTAGTTGTTTATATATTGTGTGACTCTATTACATTTGTACATATATGCAACTTTCAACATCAGTTCAATTGATGCACTGCTCACTGTTTGTACATAGTTTTACAAGTGAGTGTGTTACTTAGCAACCTAGTGATGTTATTCTTGGTGTCAGTAAACCTGGTTCCATAATAAATTACTAGTTTAAAAATACTGAGAAAATTACTACTGAAGTATTTGCTGCCTCTAGGTGGAACTTAAAATCTCCAAAAATGTCTCAAGGATGAAAAGAAGGACAGTGCCCAGGCTGCCTGCAATTGGAACGGAAAGGAAGAAAGAAATTGAGAGAAAGAAGGTAAAATGATTTTTTATGCAAATTTGATGATTTTTACATGAGAGAGGTTTTTCAAAGAATTGTTAAGAAACAAAGGTGCCGTTCTTATGCGTGATGTGTGGTTGATTTGGCAATTTAGTTGGAGTAGCAGGGACCTGGGCATACATTCATACATTAAGAAATGTTTTTTTCCTCTTTAAATGCATTATAACCCAGTTATCCAAACACATCAGAACCAAAGGTCGTTTAGACAGTGGAAATGTTTGCCTAAACAGGGTTTTCATGTTTCGGCTTTAAGTACTGTAAATGGGGTCCCGAAAAAGGTGTTTCCAAAATATCCCAAATTCTTTTGATATTGCTAGCAAAATTATAGCAAAAATACCAAAAAGTATTGTCACTGGTGATATGACAAACAAGTTAGTAAACTTTTCCTACCAGAGATTTTATTCCCAAAATTTGAGGCCATGGTCTCCTGAATGGACAATGCTTTGCCCATACCATATGTGCTGCTGCAGTTGATATTTATGTTGGGGTTTTGTGTTTAAAGTGCACTGAAATCTTGGTGGATACTTAGTTGTGTTCAATGCTTATCTGGTAAAATTGAGAGGCCATTCTTCAGTCCCCATAAACAAGGTTTGAGATAAATAGGACTTGTGATAGGAATGTGATTTTACAGTATACTCATACAAATTTATAATGCAAACTATTTTTTGTGTAAAATTTCACTTTTTGGATTTCTGCCACATACCAAAATATGTAGAAGAAATGTTCATATTGATGTTTAATTTATTCTTTTAAGATAAATTAGCAGACATTATTCCAGGAAGTATATTTCTGTGTTCCATGTGAAATATGGACAAGTTTTTTGAATAAAGTACTTACTCATATCTACCATAGTAAAATTATATTTGAGCCCTTGTGATAATAAATTTTAATCACAGAAAATAGTGTCAGCTTTTCCACATGGTGTATCTTTTGATTAATGTGTGCATCCTTCTTTAAAAATGATGTGTAGTTGACATCTATATTCATTAAATTTTTAGAAAGAAGCTGCTGCAAAGACTGCCCTCTATGATGACAAGGATGAAGCTGTGAAGCTGTTCAAAGCTTCCAAAGGGATGGGTAAGGAATCCCTCATTTTAAGTCATGTTTTACTTGGTCCGGATGAAAAGAGCATATTTACCCACAAAAAATAGGTAGGAATCCAACATACATAGGGTATTACAATTAAATCAAGTATTTTCATGAAGTTTAGAAAATTCTTTTAATCAAGAGAAAATAATCTACAAGTAAAACAGAAAGGGAATGTAGGCTTTTGATCTCAAACCTTGGTCTAAGCTCTTTTCTTCAGTACACATTTTATTATGCAGTCCATTTAGAATCTGGCCCTGATCACTTGATTAGTACTATCTATCCTTTCTTAGCAAAGACTTATGTAAAAGAAATTGCTTTGGAGGGAAGGAGTGGGATTAGAAGAGAAAAGAAACACTTTTAGCAACATTTTGAAGAAACTTGAAGAATGCCTTTTTCTTTTGAGAAACAATCCCTACTACCTATTAAAATGGAGATGACGGTATCACCAAAGATTCCTGTTTATATTGAAGATAGAAAGATAAAAGTGTTAAACTGGTGATCTTTTTTCTCTATTAACAGGCAAACCTGAAGTAGTGGTGACACAGACCCTAGCAAAGAGGAAATATTCACAAAGACAACAAACAAAATCCAAGTTTGAAGAGCAGTTTGATCTGGTGAGTATTTTGCACTGTACACTGAAGTGGAGAAAAAAAAATTACACACAATAATTGTAAAGATGTGATTGTGATAAGGTAAAAAATCCTGCAGCATGAATCTCTGACCAGTTCTTCAATTTGTTTGTACACCCTATCAACTTCTCTTGAGAATTTAAACCTTATGCAACTGTTTTATGTATTGATCAGCAGTTGAAAAGATATGGTAGGCCTCACTTTGTATGGCCTGGCAAGGATGGGAGAATAACATATAATTGTTTTGCTCTCAATGTTTGCTTTTGTATCTTACAGTGGCTTAGTATTTAGGTACTGTATAAGCACAAAATAAAAGGAGAGTGCGCCCTCTCACAAATGCTACAGTTGAAAAAAAAAAATTGTTAAGAATTCAGTGCCTTTTGAAGGACAGATAGTGGTAGGATAAATTCCTCAAATTGGTGTTAATTACATTGTCCCTGTATTTAACTTCATGATTATCTTGTATGTTTTAGTGCAGTCTTTGTTGGTATCAGGTTTGGAACAAATGTAAATTTTGAGATATGTGTAGTTGTGTAATTATTTTTTCTCTACCGCAAGCAAGTTTAGTTGAAAGTGTAAGCATTATTAGTGAAGAGTAAAACAGTTAACCTTTAGTTGAAATCACATGTCTAGGGTCATGGAGTATGAGAGCAGAATTTAACATAGCCTTCAAATGCTTGTACTTTCCAAATACATGAGTAGGAGTATAAACTCACACTCTTAAAGCATCAGTATTTTAAAGTGTGCACAAGTTAATATAAAAATTCATTTCATTGATACTCAATCTAACTTAAAATTTTTTTGTATTTTCTTCAGAATCTAGAGGAGGAATTATCAGCTCACCTTGATGATGACTACCAACATCTAGTCTCTGCTCTTCTTGCAACCAGGGAGGACTATGATGCTGAGGTTATCCATGGTGCCCTTAAGGTAAAGAAGTAAAACTTCTTTGGTTTTAACATTCCCCTTCCTCCTGTCCCTCCATTCACCCCTCTACATTGTTTGTGGGCAACTTGACCAGAATTCTGTCAAATTGTGTGTATGTCATGTGAATTTAGTCACTAAGAGGGAGGTGCAAGCTCTTTTGTGGAGACCTTAGAAGTCATTGATCCCCAAGGAACACTTACAGCTAATTATATCTGGAAAAGTACCATACCTGTTAAGCCTGTGACTGCTTAATTTGAAAATGGTTCTGAAAAGAAACATATTTCTTTGAAGTTCTTCTTTGTTTATAAGATGGAACCTTTTAAGTATTGTTGTTCTTTTGTGAGGGAATATTTTTAACTTAAATCTAGCTTAGCACTTTTAACATTCCATACATGGAGTTTGATTTTAAAATCTTTGCAAACCCTAGGGTTAATTGTATAAGAAATAGTAATGCATTTTAACATTTGTGTACCAATTGACCAGCTTGTACAGTAAAATGTGATGATTTTCTTCCTAACATGCCCTCTCTTTTTATTCTCAGGGGGAAGGACCTTTCACTGAAACATTGGTGGAGATACTGAGTACACGTAATAATGGGGTAAGAATTAAAATCACTTCATGATGATAATAAGTTTCCTTCATTTTATCCCACATTTAATTCATTGAAAAACAGAATTAGTCATGAAACTGACAAAGTCTTTAAACTTTGTTCATTTTGTTATCAGAATTTCATGGCTTTAAGTTGAACCTGAAAGGCTAGGGTCATTGAACTGTAAACAGTGTCAGGTTAAGGTTATATTTGCTTTGTTCCTCATTGACAACGATAATATTGTTGTAGGGATATACTGTAGGGGAACAACACTGTAACAAACCAACAAGTTTTGAATTCTACTAAGATTGCATTGCATTTTATCAAAGTGGACTTAAAGTCTAGAATGACAAGAATGTATCTTTTGGAGATTGGAAAATGAATTTCATTCATCCACCTCCTGTTTTCATAGCTTTCTTCATTACTGAGATACAAAATGTTGCAATTTATTCACTTAATTTTAAATAGCCAATTGTGCAATAATTGGTGGCATCATTCTTGTACAACTCACATTACTTAGTTTTATTTCCTTTTGAAATTAAGATGTTTGTATGACTTTGACACATTTTCTGTTCCCTTGCATAGCATGTAGAATAGAGAAGGATTTTATAGCCAAGTAAACCTGTAACAATAAGACAACGCTCACATTTTGGCACAAGGTGCAGTGGCTTTTGAAAATATAAAGAAAAACAAAGACTGTCATTTGAGTAGTATGAGAATGTACCATTTTAACTTGAGTGAATAAGAGAAAACATTTCATATCTCAGCTCAGGAATGTCCTGTAAAGAGGGAGTTGGATCATTTGGATGCATTTTTCCAGCTTTATAAAAAATATTTTTGAAATTTTAGACTTAAGGTCCCCTTTAATACTTCAGACATTGTGGATCAAATTGATGATGTAATTCACTCAGATTGTTAACCTTAGCACCCAGTGCACAATACTTAAGAATTGCTGCTCCGTTTGTTTAAGTTGTTATCTCTAAATCAGTCCTTTTCCAAATAGCAATTACAATGCATTATGGAATAGAGGTTTGGTATACATTGTTTTTGTCTAAATTGCCTTTGACAAAATTAACACACACCAAAACTCTATCCTATAACCCTTTGTTGTTACTATTGGAGAAGGTCTATGGCGGTTGAACTGCATATCCAGAATTCATTAACATTTCTTTTTTCTCAGGCTTTGAGTGCAATTAAAACAGCTTATGCAAGGAAATACAGCAAAAAGCTGGAAGAAGATATCAAATCAGAAGTGAAAGGTCAGCTGAGGCACCTCTTAATTTCCCTTGCACAGGTAGGTGTCTGGGTAATTCATTCATCTTCAGCATTATGACACTGTTCAAGAGAAAGGAAAAGAACAAACATTACTTTGCAGGAAACATGGTTTTGTTTCAATCTTGACTTTGTGATTTTGGATTTGTAAATGTCATGTAATATGATTTACTATTCACTGCTGTAAATTTGTTTATGAAAATAGCAAATTACCCAGTTATGACTTCTTGCTCTTAAATCTTTCTATCATAGTCATGTTTGCTTCAAAAAATTAAAAAATTTTAAATTTCAGGGAAAAAGAGCTGAGTCACCAGTGGTAGACAATGATGCTGCAGAAAAAGATGCAGAGCAATTAAAAGCAACTCAGGAGGATGACAGGTGGAACTCAGATTCAGGCAAGATGGCTGAGTTGCTGCGGACTGCCAGCTGGAGCCATATCGTCACTGTGCTCCATCAGTATGAAAAGGTAAGAGTGGGGGACTTGTCCTAACTACAGACAAGTTTGGATAAAATTAAGAAATCAAATCATGTCATGAACTCTTTGAAACTGGGAAAGAAACATTTTCAGGCATTGAGAGATTCATGCTTTATGCTTTTAGTGAGCAATGCGACCAACAATTAAGCTTTCAGATTGATAAAACATTTTACTGAAAGTACATGCCTTCAATCTAGTAAACAGTATCTGTTGATTCATGTACATACATGTTTGCTGTGCGTACATCAGGGGTGCTGAAAGAGGACAGTATCAGTCTCCTGGGATCATTCTGAGCGTTGAATATTAAAATGGTAGAAGGTGGGAGCTAAGTGGCAGTTTTTGTAGAAAGGGTGGAAACAATGGGATAGATGGTTGTTAAATTGTAGGATAAATATCCTTTCAATATGGTTGTAAAATGAGTATTGTGAGTTTGAATACCAGTTGATAACCATCTTGGTTTTAGCCAAATTTAGAGTCAAAGAATCAAGTCACAAAATGATTAGCAAAGTTCATACCTTTCATAAAGTCAGTTTATGAAAAAAATACTCCCAGTGAGATTATCTCATATCTAAAGATGACTTATTGTGAAAGAATTTTCATTTAATTGTAAACTTTATAACGTAGTCATTTCTGACTCAAACAAGTATTTTTCATATCACCTGGTAACAGATGACTGGGAAGAACACATTGGATGAGATGGAGAGATTGTTAGGAGACTACAGAGATGCCATGTCATCACTAGGTGAGCGTCAATTGATTTCATTGGTCTTTGAGTGATTACAAGAAAATCATAGTTAATTAATTACAGAAAAGTTATGACCTGCTTTGTGGCCAGTTTGATACCTACAACTGTATTCGCAGCCATTAGATGTAGCAAATAATACTTGACAGGGTTTTATTTTGCTTTTCAAAGTAACATGTGATGGGATGTCATCACTAGGAGAGCATCAATTGGTGCAGATGATACTGTATATGGATTAAAAACAAAACCAGAGTAAATTAATTTAACAAGTTCTTTGGCCTGTAGGAAGTAGACAGCTCTTATTTTGAAACAGTAAGATATAACAAATGACAAGTCGTGGAATTTAACTTTGCTTGTCAAAATAAGAGGAGATGGGATGTCATCACTAGGTGATCATTAATTAATTCAAGCAGCTTCTTAGTGAAAAAAGTAAATCAGAGTTAATTAGTGACAGTACATATAGACCCAAGGCTATGGCCTGCTAGATATGACAAAATGTATTTGAAACAATTGGTTCTAGTGAATTTGAAGTTGTGGGTTCTAATTTTGCTTAAAAAAGGAATTTTTTTGAATGAGAGAACTTTTGTATGTCAGCACCATATGCTACATATGAACTTACTTTTGCTACTAGAAGGTCCAAATTTAAAATAAAATCATTGAATTGGGTCGTCATCTACCTTGAAATTTGTTTCAGACAAGCGGAATAGTAAGAAAGTAATTTTAATCACCATTACAATGCTTATCACAATCATGCTCGGTCAAAACCAGAATCATTTATGTTGTACTGAATGTTTACTGTAATGGTTTTCAACAGTGAAATGTCTGAGTGATTGCCCAATGTTCCTTGCCGAGCAGATTCATCTAAATCTTCAATCAAGCGGAGATGACACTTCTGTGATGCGTATAATCATCATGAGATCAGAGGTGAGTTTGATGATGATGCCGTGACTTTGTGAATACATTTCTGCCATGAGCAGTTGTTTTTTTCTTGTCCAGGGGTTCCCAGATTTTCTCTTTCACTGCCAAGCACATGAGCACATTCCTTCTACCCCCTATCCTGTGTGATAGAATAACAACAAAAAGTTTCTATTTGCTATTCTCAGTAGAAGACAAGAGCAATTGCAGTTCAAATCAGGGACACCTTCTGATTGCCCTCTTGCCCTTTCCCCTACAGGCCTTGTGCATTGGCATCACATGACGTCATTTTGGCAGCAAAACAGTGAAGTGCACTGTACGCATGATGTAGACTTTGCTTGCGTAGGAGACTATGCGCGTATGCGACCGATATGTGTGAATCATGTGTCCGCATTGGTTGGTGTAAGTTGCAGTGATGCATGCTTTTGGTGGGTAACTAAATTCGAACAGAAATTATAATTACTCACCGATTTCTTTTTGCGCAGCATAAAACTCTGGTCCTTCAGCAGGTTCGTCGAGATAGGAGTATGATGTAGTTCCCACTCCAAAGATAAATATATACACTATATTAAGAGGTAATTTAATCCATGTAGAATTCTATTCACAATGCGATAAATGATATCCTTAATAATGGTGAAAGTCTGGCTCGTCAAAGTTATAAAGTTAGGTAATTCCGAATTCCATTAAAAAGTCGTATTCATACGAACGTAATTCAAGGAGAATAAATATCGAGATGGATGACGACGTTTTCCAATAACACTGAAAATATACGATCCAAAGAATAAAGGTGAAAGAATGTGATTTATGTTTAAGCGATTAAGTTGATATGTTGAGCAGTTGAAGCGGAAGGTCGAAGTGTGTAGAAAGTTCAAGCGTGCGAAACAGATAAAAGGTTATAATACAAAGGTAAACTGAGGGCCCTTTCCGATGATGAACGTGTTAAGTGGTGTTAGATTATGCCACTACATGCTTACCTCCATCGGGGTGCACTTTCTGTTCTGTGACATCATGTGCACGAAGGTCTTGCCCCTTCAGATTCTCCCGAAGCCTATGGGGGCAGCATATCAACTTCCAGAAACACTTGTGTATTCTTTGGTTCTTAGAAGAAATTTATTTTGTTTCAAATATTGTTTTGTGGTCGTTTTGGTAACTTGTGAAGTAGAATGGTAAAGTTGATTTTGGTTGTTCATGTTGGGAAGGGGTCATACTCATTTCAGTTGACGTACCTAGGTTGGTTAAATAATGAATGGTCCTTTGTAATCAAGTAACAATTTGTATGATTGTAGGGAATTTGTTAAACTATGAAAGACAGCTTCTTCACTTACCAGTGATAATTGGGAGGGAAATAAGTGAAGATTTGATAGGGTCAACCGATCTTTAAAAAAATGGTTGGTGTGCCTGCTTTTAACTTTAAAATGGGTACAAACAATTTTGTAAACTTATGAAGGACTGATGAATATGTTTTTATGCTACATTCATACATATCATTTTAATTGATCTGTTGATTCCACTTCTAGTTTAGTGCATAGACTTTTTTAGAAGTTATGAGGTTGGAAGATTGTCACCTGCTTGACATGGATTTATATTTGCTTTTTTGAAAGAATAGTACTGAGTTGTTCTAGTTTGGGGAAGTAGTGTTTTGCTTGACATGGAGGTCTATAAATATATTCGTGTGATATCAAATGTATGAACTGAGTGGCACTAATCATCAAAAATGTAACAAACTTAACTGCACATGCTTTTATACTACAGATTGACATGGCTTTAATCAGAAAAGCGTATAAGAAGTTATATGGGGAAACCCTGATGGATAGTGTAGCTAAGAAGCTACCCTTGACTTGTAAGAGGGCTTTGGTACAGATGATTGTGGTACATGGTGCTCCTGAAAAACCACCTCCTAATCCTCTTCAAGATGTGAGTATTCCTAAATAATGCCATTATCTTTTTATAACTGAGGTTAACATTTGGTCTAATGATTGGGAAAACAGATTAATCTTTTCCAGGTGGTTCATACCAAATTGGATGGATATGAGAGAATAGGAAGACTTGTCATTAGAGGTTTTAATACATGGATAGAAGAAAAAGGTATGCACATAATGTACCCCCCTCCCCCACCCAGTCTCTCTTTTGGCTTGGGGCTGGCTAGTGTGATTGTATCTCTTGAAATGTGAGAAAAAGCAATCAGTATTGGGTTTTTAACAGGACAAATCTATTTCATTTTCATTCTAAGCTGGGATACAGGACAAAGAACACAGATTAAGGTGTCACAGTTTTGTGCTGTGGTTGATCTCCCTCCTCTGTAGATAAGTGGGTCCTGTTGCTTGTTCACATTTTGTTTGCTTGCTGAGTTGTGGGAGTTTAATTATATCTTGGAGTTTTGGAAGGGATTTCAATTGGGCAAAGCAAGGTATTAGGATTCATGAAACATCACCTGCTCAGAATGATTTTGCCTGAATTTCCGTACATGTTCAAATATCTCTCATCATTTACCAGCCACAGAATATACTAACTGCATTGATGCTCTCTAATGTAAATAACTCTCATTAGAGTTATTGTGAGTTTCTCACTCACAAAAATCACAAAGCTGATGTTGCTTAGATTGGGATGTAGGTTGAAACAGCACCTCTTATTTCATATGTACCAGCCATTCAGTGTTGACTTGTTTAACCTCTCCTTTTATGTTTGCATTTGTAAAGGGATCCATCAGCATTAAAATCATTTAAGAGTCCTGTATTGTTCACACCTGGGTAAGTCATGTCTATGGGTCAGAGCTCTCACCTCTTAGTTTACTTGGTTGCTAAGAGACTTTTCTACAATTAGAATTTAAAAAATTAAAACAAAAGTTCAATCTATATTGATTCTTTCAGAAGCAACAAGATGCTGATCAGAAGCATACCTCCTCACCTACCCATCCTCAGCACCCAAAACCATTAAAGAGGCCCCCTCCCAATAAAGATGCTACCATAGCACCAGATAATCCTCTTGCTAGAGGTACTTTGAAGACATCTTCCAAATTAGCAGCAGCAAAAAGTCCATGGATGGAGAGAAAAGCCGATGGGAATGTATCACAAAAGGTAACTTTGATCAAATAATACTTGATCAAATCTGGTAGGGGAAGCTGCAAAAAGTTGCACAATTCTGATGATTCAATTTTCAGTCAGCAAAAGTCATGAAGCTCTGGAAAAAAGTATAAACTCATGGGGAAGATTTTAATTTCTACAAGGAGGGGTATTTCAAGTACATACAGGGGAAGTCTCCCTTCAGTTTATTCTATTGAAGTTCTTATACTTGTAATTTGTAGGGCCAGGAAATAGTAGTTGAAGAACTGCTCGGGAGTCACGTTTGTAAGCAGGTGTTTGTATTGTAGACTTCGTACTTGTAAAAGTAGGTACAAAGGAATACTTCAATGTGGGAGGGGAAGGGCTGCTGAGCACTCTTTCCTGAAATTTTACTGATTTTTTGGACCCCATGGCCGCAAGGGCCAGGGGCAGGGAGGACGCTCCCCAAATGTTAGAAACCTGACTAAATCGGGGAGATGCTTTGTCTCAGTCGGGTGGAAAATTGGATTGTTAAATGCCACTGTTAAAAATCACCGCCCTCCATGAGAAAAACAGTCCTGTATGGCCATGGTTGACCCATCCATCTATCAAAGTGTCATAGAGGATTATATATTTTGCCTGAATAGGAACCCATACTCCCCCACCCCCTCCACCTTATATGCCTCTGATTGGTATTCATAATGGGTTTGAGAGAAAAGCAGGTGGCAAGGTGACACATCTTTTATTTTTGTAGAGGGAACGGGCCATTGTCTGGGTGTGGAATTGTGTTTGCATGTTACAGAAGGGTCTCTGTTAAAAGACATTATTTGTAAATTATATCAAAACTAATTGTAGGGATTATTTCAAAGAGATCTCTTGTGACACAGAATGGTGCAGAATATATGCATTTTTTTCTCAAATGTTAAAATTTTTGTGAATGATACAGAATTGTTTATTTTCTTCCTTTTAGGGGAATTATGCAGACAAGATTGAAGGATCAATGGTTTCTCTTCAGTAGAATGGACCAGACAGAGTGTGAACTTATTGATTGCAAAGCTTCCAGAAAATGTATCAAACCTTTAGGACACAGATTGATATCAAAATTTTTTAAAGGGAAATTTATCAGCACAATCACATATTTGTCTATTTAATGATAGGGTTCAGGGGTGTTATTACTTCTTTTGAAAAAAGACTGGATTGAAAAATACTCCATAGTCATGAAGTTCATATCTAGATAGACTTTGTGGAAGTCGAAATTGCCGTCCTAAAAAATCAGATATTATTACTTCAAAATTAGACTTGTTTGGCTGGCTGGTAGCACAAATGGTAAGCTTATCAATCTGAAAATTCTTCCATATTTTACAGTGGTGCTTGTCAGGATCTCTTTCCATTCAAACTGATTTGTCCATTTTTCATCTACATCAATGGTTAAAGATGATTCAATCAGCTGCAGATGTTGAAATGTCAGTCATGGTGCAATTTGTTCAAGTTTTGGTATTGCATGTTTAAAGTGTAAGTGCAGTCAACCTTCTATACAGCTTATTTTGGTGATTATTCTTATTCTACCTTGTCTTCTCCCTTACCACCTTTTCATTATGTCCCAGAAATTTAAATCAAATATTGGAAACAAGAACATCAATTATCCCATGAATAATCCTGATAGATTTATTGGCAAAAGATTTTTTCAAGGGAGGGTAAGAAAATTCTAAATATGTAATGAGACTGGCCTTAATCTTGGGGAGTGATATATTTGCTCTTTAAGTTTACACATGATTACTCAAAATGTCACTGTGCTTGTTTGTTATTTTCATGATCCATGTAAAAGCCTCATTTTCATCATTAGTTTCTTAACATCTGTGTACCAGTGTACACCCAGATAGCTATTTGATCTGTCTGGTTTTATATTTACCATTAAGTTGCTTCTTACTAGACAAGTTATAGACATACTTTCCAAAATATAACAAAGGTTTTTATTATTCTGATGAGAATGTGGACTTGGTGTGGGATGGAGGTGAGAAAAGAGGTGGGAACCTGTTTCAAAGGCTGATGGAGGACCTTTAGAATATCCAAACATGAGTTGAACAAGAGAAAAGGGTGTAGGTAGTTTTCTCTGGGCCAAGTATGGCTGCAGATGGAACAATTTCATTGTAGTTTTCATTTTTATGCCAAAACTGCATTTACATTGTCATAAGTCTTACTTAGATGTTTGTGTGTGGTCTATTTTTTATTTTGCAATTGAGACTTATGCTGCTCTGGTTTTTGTAAGTGCAGTTGTGTTAAATTTACAGGTATTAAGAATTGCACTTGGTAAAGATTTATTTTCATATTTTATGCAAACAAATGTATCTTTCTAATACAATCTTGGAAACAATGCAAACTTCTCTGGTTGTATAATTCAGAATTCTGCACAAGACCCTTTTGGAAGTTTAAGAAGAATTTTGCAGCACATTTTAACAAAACCTATATATTTCCATTTGTATTATAGTATGGTTGGTGCATGATACATGCTGTTAGACAATCAACAGGCAATAGTTTTATTCAATTATTCATTAAAACTTTGAAAAGTTGGTTTTCTTTTATTTCTAACATTAGTTATTTCATATAAACCATATTTTTAGCATATTTTACAATATTAGTAATTTCTTTCTAAGATTTTGGATTTTTAGTGCAAAAATTTTGTATAGAGAAGTGCTTACTTTAGAAAGGGCTCATAGCTTTTACTGTATTTACATATTTTGTATTCTTTTCATATATTTTTAAGAAATTTTTGTATGTTGTAAACCTATGGCTAGATTTGCATAACTGGAAATATTTTTGACTCCTTGCATGAGGTCAGGAATATATGCATTCATATAGGTGTTTTTGTGTTTGTGTGTGTGGTGTATGTGTATTTGTGACACTTTATAGCTTGTTAACACAATATCTCTAGAAAGGAAACACAAATTAAGTGTCATACTTGGCACCATAATGAGAAAAAGGACCTTGATTTGTTATGGAGGTCAAAGGTCGTATGAGGTCACAGAGGTCAAATACTGAAACCATGTTATAACAATATCTCAATAAATCAAACTCAGACAGTTGTCATACTTTGTATTTGATGCACCATATTAAATAAAGTACCTTATAGATTTTGGTAGAGGCCATATGAGGTCATCAGAGGTCAGACACTGAAAACCTTGTTAACATGATATCTTAAGAAGGGAAACTCTGATTGCTGTGGTATGTAGTGTGTTAGTGCCACATATTGAGAAAAGGACCCTACTCTTTTGAGTAGAGGTCAAAAAGTCAAAAGGTTGCAAACATCATATCTCAAGAAGAGTAATCCTCAGAAGTTCTTACTTAGCATGTAGACATCACACATTGAGTTCTAGGTCCCTATTATTTGTTGTGGAGGTAAAAGGTCACTTGGGGTCTTCAGGTCAAACAGTGAAAACCTTGAAAGTGCTTGTAAACATGCTATCTCAAAAAGGGTAACAGTGAGGCACCTCATACTTAGCATCTGCATCTGGATGACCCATATTGAGTAGATGATACCTCATACCTATTGTTTTGGATGGAGATCAAAGGTCATTTAGGTCACCAGAGGTCAAAACATGACTGTATTCCAGAGGTAAGGAGTCACTATAAAAGCCTTTGGCTTTCTGGCTAACTAGTTTTATCTTTTGTAGATTTCTACTTTTTTTGCATGCTATTGTAGAAATGTAACATAACTTTAAAATAAGTATAAAATTATAGTTTGTAGACAGACATTTATCTCAGGTATTTTGTAATAAAGATGTAAGAATGATACGAACATGAGTCACATCATTTATGTTAGTCATTAAATTGCTGAAAAGTAACACAAAGTAAGGGACCAAAATTTAAAATGGCTGGTTTACTAGGGATGGCACTTGCACCAGCAGGAGGCCATGGCCCCCACCTCATTCTCCCTTGAGGAAATACTGCAATTTTGTTGGGAAGCCTTAATGCGAACAATAACATATGTAATCCCAACAACAGTCAGTCAACCCAATGATATGCTAATTTTGCTCTTAGAAAGGGCAGATTTCTCAATGTGAACCTAACCTTTTCCATATTTTTTTTATATAAATCCATTGAGTGGTTCAAATTTCCATCAAAAAGAAAAAATCCAAAATTTTTTAATTTTTTTTTTCAAAACCCCAGATATACAAATATTTGTAGATAAAGCCTGTGGGTTGCTGTCAGGCAGATCCTGGTGCCACCTGGTGGTGTACTCTACTGTTGGTGAAGAGTCCTCTGATATAGTTGGTTTAATGTGCAGTACAGTTGACTATACTTGCATTGCTACTGTAGAGTACAGTTCATAAATGAATAGAACTTAAGTGGGTTGCCGACATCTTCCTTTTGTTTACAATCTGTCAGTTGTTCCAATAACAGATTACCAGGTCCTCATGTGAAACTGTCTGGACAGGGTCTACAATTGCTTAATAGCCAATAAATATTACTAAAATTTTACTGAACAATTTGTTGATATTTGTGGAGGTAATCCTCTTCAACATGCTGGGGTAGATTGCCAAGTTCTGTAACACTTGCCATATTTTGCAAAGGTGAAAACCAAAAACAGAAGAGTGCAAATAAAGACAAAAGAATTCAGTTTCAGCTGGACCTTTTGTCCAAGTTTTGACCATTTGTAACACACAGGGTGTAAAAACATTTCTCAGTTTAATACTCTTTATGATCTGTGCAAGTTAAGTGGGAGATAGGGTACTCGTTCCATATAGAGGTTTTGAAAAGAATTACTCACAAAAGTATTAGTGTGTTGTCTGCCTCAGATTTTCATAATGGCAACTGATGTAGGGCAGGGATGGAGTGAGAACACTGTGCACACCAACTGCTGTCCCATGATGGCATTTTTGTAGGATGAACTGTTTAAACTATTTCTGTATGATATTCTTTGGCTATATAAATGATGCTTGCACATAGAATTAGTATTGGTGATAAGTTTGCAGTTGTAACTTTCTCCAGTATTTATGGCATCAAAGTTCTTTGGTGGTCTAGGTGTCTGAAATTATTCAAAAGTTGGCAATGGGTGGAAAATTTTGTTGTAATATATTTTATTGAAAATCCTAATGTTGGCAGTATTCTGAAATAAGAAAATGAACAGTTATTGAAGTGAGCCTTGCAGAATTTAAGAATATGGTGAGAGCGTGGATGGATGAAAAAAAGGAATCAGTGCTATATTACTGTCTCAGCATGGGTGAATCTTCACACACTTTATGCCTAACCTAGTGTAAGGTGATCTGAGCACATTACTTGTTGTGTAGACTATCATGGAAGATAAGCTCTAGTGGGAGCACACAGAGGTGGGATGGGGAGGAGGTTGGGGGTTTCCCCAAGAATTTTCATAGCAAAGTCAACATCCAGTGCCTTTCAAAGATTGTTGTATTAGAAGGAAGACTATCTCCTATTATTTAATGGCCAAATTTGTTCAAAGTTACTTAGTTTTACAAATGGATTTCAAATAAACCCTGTCTCTAGGAAACACACCTCCCAAATCCACAATTCACCCCTAGGAGTAAATTATGGGAAGCTACTTTGCATAATATAAACAAAACAAGTTTATATTTCACAATTTTTTTG
>WURT03593604.1:16728-27856 GCA_009936505.3 Holothuria glaberrima
TCATGAAGTTTACGAGCAAAAACAAAAATCAAATTGAAAGTAAAATAAGTAGTTATTCTGCAAAAATTGGATTTTTTCAGAAGTAAAAAGTGTCACAAGATTAAACACATCCATTCATATGTTAGAATACCAAGGTTAACTGATTCAAATTGGGTGTGACTGCCATTTCCCTTTAAGCAGAAAAGTTTGTCCAGATGCTGTTACCGTGTCTTAAATGTGGAAGCAAATTGCATAAATGGCAAGATTCGATAAAAAAGTGGAATCATTTCTGTTTATTTTTTTTCAAGTTACACATAACAGGAGAACCTTCTTTTGGCAAAACCATCGTGTTTGTTATATCTTTACACAAAGGTTATCCTTTCTAAGAATATTCGGAGTTTGTCTAGGACACATGTTCAAAACTAATAATTTCACCACGACAATATTCGCTGCATCTGATTTGGTTACATAGTTTTCTTAGAGCTTACAGCCAGTTTCAAAGTTTCATAAAAAGCCTTTAACTTTTTTCAGAAGTTAACACAAGTTTAAGGTTCTTGAATTTTTTATATAACGGCATTGTTTTGAATCTTCTTAATAAATTGGGAAAACACAACCTTTATATGTAAAGCATGCTACTGGCTGATGCAACCAAAATATACAACTCAAATCATGCAAATTAGACAAAATGGCGCGTTCTCATTTCTAAATATCTCTTTAGTTCTTTCAAGTGTCATCTAAAAGGGTGATGGCTTATACCTTCTTTTCGCGTAATGGCAAATAGCAGTCAACGTCATCAAACGTTCAAACACAGGCCTACATTCAATGGCAGTCTTCAAATGAAACATTGACTGGCCTTGCCTTCCTTCAACTTGCATTAAGGAAATTAAGAAAAGTACTTTCATCACAAACACCAGCTGTTTAATCAACTGTACTTAATCGTCTCCATCTAAAAGACATCTTAAGCGAATTCCGAATTCCGCCCAGGAGACCAATTTTTTTGGATACTTTTAACCAATCTTCATTTCCCCCTTAAGCTTGCGTTTAACAGAGGAAAAAACCACCTTTTTACATGGCTCATAGAGCAGGGTATTTTAAGAATTATACAAGAAAATTGAGTTCTGATAGACTCTCTGCTCAATCGCTCACCTAAGGGGTCCATTTTAAACTTGTCAGCATCCTCGCGTTCGTCATAACTTACTTAAGAAAACCCATTTTGACATTAAAGCAATTTACATCAAGCGAACGGTTTGGTAAATATTCCCCCGTTGTCGCCAACTCCAAGTTAGCGATGGAAGTCACTTCCCTTTCATCCCCACGTTCCGCATTCCTGCACATTTATCGTTGTTGATGGAAAGCTCAATAACTCTTATGTCATTGACCCCCGACGTGATCGGTTGGAAAACATGTAAAAATGGGGTCGTACCCCAAAATAGTACACTAACGAATCAAACAAAATGCCAGCCATTTTGTTCTTATTTTGTGGTTTTGTTCTTTCATGAGAATGAATTGTCTTAAAGGGCATTCTCTGCTCATGAGACCATTTTTCCAAATTGTACTCTCTTTCGATACTTCGATTTACAACTAATTCTTTTTTATGTCTAATTGTGATGATCATTCCCTGAGAAAAAAATGCAATGAGGAGTACAACACAATGGATAAAGTCGCACAGAAATAAAAAATACTCGATAATGTAATATGATACACTAGTTCCGCGACAAAATGAGATGCACTTAGTCTTTAACATCCTGACTAACCAACCATGGGGGTCTTACCGTTGCGGCTTCATGAACGAAAAAAATTACTGCCTGAAGTTATAATCTGCCAAGTTTATGTCAGAGTCAAGTCTCCGAGAGGCACAATTAACGTTGTCAGCGTATTTCTCCATTTTACTGTCAAGCCTGCGAGCATCCACTTTCTTTCTCATTGCTGAGGAATTTTTAAAGAGGTCTCGAATACCAGAGAATTTATTCACAACCTGTATTATTTTGTGCGTCGTTCTTCTTTCACTGATTGAGAGATCATATTCCGATAATATCCCTGCCGATCAAACTTGCCGTTGCTCTGTCACCAATCACGTAAATTTTGAAGAGGCGAAAGAAAAAGTCACTTGAAGTAATGAATTTTAGCTTCTTGATCGCTGCAATCATACCTGTTTTGTTTCTTGCACTAATCATTGAAATCACTTATTTGAACGGATGTTTAAGATTTCTGTTTCCCTCATAAAAGACAGAAGTTAGATACTATCATAAATGAGACGCAATTTGGTTATGAACGTAAGCATGTCCGTCACGTTATTATTCTCATTAAAATATTTTAAGGAAAACTTCCAGAGTTTAGCATTTTCATTATTTACGTAACCTGTTGTCGTATATTCATGTCATACCATCTTGTAGGCATCAATTGTGCACCCAAGACATACTGACCTTTGCAGCGGATGTCACCTCATTTGTAACGTACGTAGGCTCCTATTGGAAGTACGAGTGCAGCCATGGGTGCAAGATGGATACATGCCGCTCTATGGGGCAATAGGAACACTTTCCTCCGGACTCGAAATACTAAAATATCACCCCCTTCTTGCAGAGAAAGTAGTTTCTTTTGGATTACAAAAATAACAAAATGCAATGAAATTTCAAAGAGTAGATAACCATTCTTCAATCAAAAAGTAAAAGAGTCAGATCATTTTGACGTTTTCAGGACTAAGAGACATTCGATTTGCATCAATTGTATGTAAAGTATATAACACTAACTAGACTGAGCAAAATCACTTAAAGTGGTGAGACCAAAGTTAGGAAAAAATTTCAGGGATAAACGGCATCACATACTGTGATCAAATATAGCTTCAACCATACCACTTTACAATTTGTTGATTTTGGAACTTATCTCAGTCACTTTATCAGTTTTTCTGGGGGTAAGAACGTGTTGATATGCTTTCACTCGTTCCTTTTACACTATAAAGTGGAGGCAACAAGTTTAAAAGGTAATCTTGTAAGCCCTGTTTGGAGGCAACTGCTATTGTTTCTATGACCGAAACAATATAGAAAATTCCCTCTTCACTGTTAAAATGTTTTCAGACATTTGTAAAATTACAGAACAAAAAAAATTACAGAACAAAAAAAAAAAATGAAGAAATACAAGAGGAAACGGAGAAAGTGCTGTCAATTTGCTGCAACAAAGTAAGAGTAATTTTTCCGTTTTCTTTATGTATTTGTTTATTTTTGTTCTGTAAATCTACAGAAATTTTTTTACAGTGTTGTTTACGGATAGCAATACTTTGATCGGTGACAACAATCTCAACCAACTCACGTGAAAATTTGGCTTTAGTAAATGAATACTTAAGACCCAAATTAGAATTACGTAAGTTAATTGTTGAATTTTAGAAAATTGTCAAAACAAGGATGACTTCCATAAACAAATAAGATAACTTCTAATCATCGGACTGACAGTTTCAAAAGAAAAACACTAATGTTGAAAGGATTTTAGGTAGAGACAAGAAAATACGCAAACAGTAAAGAATATTCGCATCCCCTTTAAGTACGAGACTTCGCCAAAGTTCAATTAAGTCAATCACATTTGCAGGTGTGTTCGTCGAGAAGTTACCAAGAGGCACCGGGTAAAGTCCGCAGTGTCACGCGCCTACGACACGGTAGCCTAGATACGTGAGATGCGCTGCTTTGCCCTACAGGGCGGCTCGGGGATACAGAGCTTTCAGGGTGAGCATAGAAAGCGCGGTAACCCCATCGAGAGCGGCAAAGCAAAACCATGGTAACGAGGCGACAACATTCCCTTGGTAGAATGAACGTAAAAGAAACAAACTAGCAAATATGTCACAGAGGCATGTGAGAATTCTGTTGTATATAGTAGATTTTGTTTAACTGAGGGCACCCCTCTAACCATAACTCGAAGAATAGGTTTAATTATTGCTACTCTTTAGCAGTATCTACTAAATCCTACATTTTGTGGTCAGGGAATAATTGCTGAAGACAAAAAAAAAAATATTTATTATATTTTTTATTATAATGTGAGAAGTAAGATCAAGTCTTCTGTGATGTCAAAACGTGTTCATTCTATAATAAAACTGGACACCGGGGTATAAATTTTCAAACTTAAATGAAGGTGGGAAGGGATTAGGATGGGGTATCATAGTCTCTCTTTCAAAGGACCAAATTCTTGGAAAAATTTCCGTTGAGACGATAATATATAAATATTCCCATTTGTCAGTTACGTAATGGCGTACCTATAAAGTGCATCTCATTTTTTCGAACGTATTTCGTACACGTTTATATATATATATATATGTATGTATATATATATATATAATGTGGTTTCATAAAACAAAGGCAAAGTTTATTCAAAATGATGTATTGAAAAACAATTTATTAGTAAAGTTTGAGTAGGGGTCTCTATTTCCCTCCACTCACATGCATCATATTCTCATTACAAGATCAGCTTTTTCTATTGTTTTAGTTACCATAGACTCCATTGTTAATAGTGTAAATCTAAAATATACTTGCTAAATCGAAAGTAGTTTCTTCATTGTGTGTTCAACCATACAAAAATTCTCATTTAGGAGAGGGGATATCTCTAAGGTCATTTTTATTTCTAGATTCCTATTCCGCATTTTCCTTTACCATTGCTTTACTTTTAACTTGCATTTTTTTACAATCACCAGAGTTTGATGAGAATTTACTGCAGCTGGACAGTTTCAATATTAACAACGAAATGCATCAACTTATAGAACCAAAGAACGTCGTTCTTCAAGAGAATTCCTTTTTGGTGGATCACAGGGCTTTACGTTAAATCATAGTCACTATTCTTAATAGTAACCACGATGTTCTCTCACTTATGAAGGATTTAGAAATGACATACAGGTAGGCATATTAGCATATGAAATATTTGGGCGTGTGCTGTAAATACTTTAAATTCAGTGCAATGAATCAACGTTGATTGCAAAAGCTTAGAGTAAGCAGGTCGCTAGGAGTGACGTCAAAACGCAGAGAGCCTTTACTGTTAAATTTAATCCTCAATTAGCTCACCAAATCCAGTTGAAATACCGGTATAGCAACTTATAGTCTTTTAAAAACTTCTTTGTTGAATTATGAACTTCAAAGTCCAATGTTATAATGGAATCTCTAAAAAGTGGGAAAAACTGAAAGATAGCGATAGATTTACACAATAGAAAGTAAGTATAATTTGTAATATCTTGGAAAGAAGAGATATATCACGCTGTTATTATAGGATTTACTCCTGCATGTAGGAACGTATTCCTGTGTTTATGACATGCGAAGTGGTTTGAAAACGAAAGCATAAATGGTCATAATAGTAATCGCCTTCGGAAATAGAGTCACACGCAATGCAAAACTCATGACCTTGTAAATTTATGATACATTTTATTTGTAGCTTGTATAAAGAAGTCTTTGAACCAAAAACTTCGTGCAGAAAGTTTCCATTTTATATTTTATACAAATTTTACTCTTTATCTGTCAGGCATAGATGTACGGAGATTATGCTTCCCTTTAAGTTAACCTACTTTCAACAGTAGCGTACCCAGGATTTCTCTCGGGGGGGGGGGTGGAATGCAGTATGTTGTGTAATCACCGGCCAGGGGAGAGGGTGTAAGAGGAGGGGGTTCCCCTCACCTTTGGAAATTTTTGAAAAATTGGGTGTCCTTACTTGCAATCTGGTGCCACATATGCTACCTTTAGAAATAAAACTTTAGTTAAAAAATTCATTTTTAGGAACTAAAAATAATCGGCGTAAGTGAGGAGGGGGAGCCATGGCCCAACTGGCCTCCCCCTGTGTACGCTAGTGCTTTCCGAATGTTGCACGTAGTCACTGGAATTCTCATTGGAATGGCATACGTGCATATGAAGGCATATACGTATACCTGACTCGACGAGACCGCAAACGTAATTATGTCCCACGGGACAAGGGGTCTTCGCCCCGCTGAGATTAGGAGATCAGGCACGTTTCATCCCTTCATTTGACAAAAAGAATCACTGCAAAACTAAGTCATAAGTTACACAGAATAATCTATTGCAGGGCCTCCCCCTCCTGGTGCAGGGGCCTGCATGAATGAAAGCATAAATGGAAACTTGTAAAACCAAGATGACAGATATTAACAGAAAAACAATTTGACAGAGATCTCACAATGACCTTAATATGTTTTCAGTCTAACAATTATGAACTCAGCACTTGAATGAAACAACATTACTTGTTCAATCTTTTTATGAGACTGTCAACACAACTGTCTTTTCCAAAATAGAGATTGAAAAGTAGTTTTGCAATGAATTTGCACTTATTACTTCACATCTACAACTTTAACATATAATACGTAGTATGAAAATACCTGAATGTTTGGAATTAAGTAAACAACCAGAAAAAACTGTCATTAGTTTTCCTTAACATCTTGAAAGTAATTTCAATAAAGCATGTACAAATACTAGCATGTTAAAAGTAATTTCAATAAAGCATGTACAAATACTAGCATGATGAAACTGAAGACTGAGTTCGATATTGTAATTAATACTAAGGATGCCTCTGGTTCAATGATACGAAGCCTTTTGTAAACGAAACCTTGACCGGGTTGAGGCAAACAGTATTGTGTAGCGATTACCAATCAGTGAGAAAACGTCTTAGAAAGAAAGCAAATTTCTGGTTGATCATTAGCCAAAATGTTGCAATAAGTATCTATTCTTGATGTTCCTTTTATTTTGATAGTTACGAGACAGCACTAGTCGCATATAAAGGTTTATCTAATTTTGCAAGGTGTTTGGATATGAGTATTCCGAAACTTTTGAGTTTTGTATGGAAAATTCTAATTTCACGACACTGATTGAAAGTTACAAGAAGGGAAACCCGAGACTAGAAGCGACTAGTTTAGCGCTTTCAGTCGTTTTCCTTACGGGTTTATTAATCTCGCTCTCATCCAAAGAAATTTGACTTGCTTCCTTGTAACAATTATGGGTTCTGTGTAATACATTGATCCCAACAGAGCCACGAGGAGGGACGAGGCGGCGTTAAAAGCAACACCCCAATCTTTCAGGGCGATGACCGCCAACCTAGGGAGCAATGCCCTGTTTGCTCGACAAAACCCACCCCAAGGCAACCGAGCTATAAGACATTCTCCAAAGGAGGTGGAAAATATTACCAAGATTCGTGTCTTCTCAAGCGAAATAATCCATCCAGAAAATATTTCTCTTAAAACTCTTTGACATTTTCAAGTTTTCATTTCTCTCTCCCACTTTTTCTCCCATTTTGTGCGCTTTTCATGCAATCCAAATACGCCGTCAGTGTCGGCCGTCTGACTCAAGTTTCACGTGCTAGGCCATAGTTGTTTACACTGAATGGGGCACTGAATGTCGTTGAGTTGGTATACCCCGACAAGCTATTGTTAAAACGCGACCACCGGAATTAATACGGGCTTCCATACTATCCTAATCTCTCCTTCTACAACAGGATTAAAGAAATTTTATTCGCTTTTGAAATTTATGAGAAATAGTGGTATTATATCGGTCTGAGTACTAGTTTTTATATTTCTGTACACTTTTTGTGAAAAGAATTTTAGCTGGGTTCAAACGACTGGTCAGTGAGTCTAAGAAGGCAATTTGTCAAAAGTAGGACTTTTCAAAATGAGGTGACCATTGCAAAGCGTAACGTGTGACCGTGACTTATGTATAAAGATTTTCATTAAGTGTGAGTCACATACGCAAATTCGAGATGGAAACTTTGTAACCGGTGTGAGAACGTGCAGAATTCCTTGATTTTTTAACTTTGTCCCTTAATGTTTTTGTTTCAAAAGTTACAAACATTTAAATGACACTGGACGCCGGGAACCTGTGTAAGGTGTCCCATAGATGTAAAAAAATGCAACCAGGGAATACAAAAAGGAACTAAGCAACAGCCATGATTTATCAGATTATTGACGTATGGTAAAACTATGGCCGTACATGGAGGAGGCATTAAGAGCAGTCCCCACACCCTCGCCTCAGAAACTGTCAAAGGCCATAGTTGTTTTAACTGAACGAGACACTAAATGTAGTTGAGTTGGTATAGCCCCGACAAGCTATTGTTTAAACGAGAACACCGGAACTAATAAGGGCTTCCATAATATCCTCATCTCTCCATCTCCAACCGGTTCAAAAATTCATTTTCTTTTGAAATTTATGAAAAATCGTGGTATTATAAAGGTAGGTGTACTAGTTTTATGATATTTCTGTATACGTTTTGTGAAATAAATTTAACTGAATTCAAACGACTGGTCAGTGAGTCTAAGAGGGCAATTTGTCAAAAGTATGACTTTTCAAAATGAGATGACCATTGCAAAGCGTAACGTTACGGTATGACCGTGACTTATGTATAAAGATTTTCATTAAGTTTGAGTCACATACGCTCATACGCTCATACTCTTAATATAAAGATGTTTAGTAACCCTGGTAATAAGGAGGGAAAACGCACTTCCTTAGTCAAAATCATAGCTGATCCGAGTCCATTTTTACTTTTGAAACCATAACTTCCTACCCATAACATTCTAATTTAAGACGATATACTCATTTTTGTTCGTTTAGACTGAACATAATCAGCCATGTTTCAGGTACATGTTTGTTTGTAAAAGGAGATTTTAACATAACTATATGTAAGAGACAACCGCACAAAATCGAATCTTTCAATAACCCATTTTGCTCACAACAGCGAAACTTACTCCAGGCAATCGTAATAATATAGTTGTTACAAACGGAAGTTGTCACCCCGCTCAAAATGGTCCTAATTCAGAGATCATTGTCCTGATGTTAACCACTCCTGATTATCAGGTGTTGTTTGTTGTTTTTTGCACCGCTTGTATGCTTACTCAATTGGCAGTGAGTTAGTGTCAATGAGTTCAACAGTGGCCAATTGTGCAGATGTTGTAAGAACACCTTTTACATCTGACCCTTTTTTATTTGGTTTTCTCTCAGGAATGACCCATCATTCGAAACAAAGATGTGCAAAACTTTGGTTGAGTACCAAGTAAATGTGTCGCCAAGGCCGTAGTCAGGACGAAATCTCTAAGGGGCAGTTCATGACACCAGCTTAGCGGAACACCAAGTGGCGTGCCTACAGATAGTTGACAACCAGGACCTTCCTTTTTCACCTGTTCTGAGTGCCATCCTGGGAGAGGGACCGAGTGGAAGGGTACATGTAAGGACTGGCCAAGGTGCAAAATTGTACTATCGTTTGAAAAGTCTCAAACTGATATTTTTACAAATTGTCATTACTTAGTGATGTTCTTCATATTCTTGGTTGGGTGTACGTCAAGAGGTGTTGTATAAGACTAGGGGTGACGCTCTATTTTCTTTGAGATATTTTTGTCTTTGTGAGGTTTCTTGGATGCAAAATGGTGCTACTCGTGGTAAAGCTTCGTGAAGTCTTGAATTGATTATAAGTTCAGAAATTTCCATCATTTAGTGAATTTGTTATTTTTCTAGGTTGTAATTGAAGGAGATATTTCCTCAGGGGAGGGATAATACCTCTACCATTTGAGAATCTTTTTTGTTCTATGTTTTCTTAGATCTAAAATTATGCTTTATTTGGTAAAGCTATGGATTTATAACATGGTCTGAAATTTCTAATTATTTAATTTTTTATTTAATTTTAAAATTATTTACAATTTTTTTTTGACTTCGGCATGGCATCCCTACAAAGCTGGTACCCGGTGTAGGCTTCTCCCTAGCGCTCTTAGTACGCCACCGAGGGAACCACCATATAGTTGACGCGTAGCCGTAGCGTCGGCCTTGAAGGAAATATTAAATCAAAATGTCTCCCAGATGAGGAAAATGGCACATTTTGGACCTTAAAGTTGCATCTAAACATTCTTTGCTTTCAGATGATTAGATCTCATGCTTTAGAAAAAAAATCTAGATTTCAAGAAGAAAAGTTAGATTTGATTTAAAGTGAAAATGCAGTCACGGCAATTTGAATGAGTGTACCTGGATATCCTTTTCATGAGATACTTTTGAGGATCATGCTACAATGTTTCTCACTGAGTTGTGAAATTTACATATAGAATAACTTACCTTGAATATGCAATAATTATGTTCTAACATATCAAGAAATATACTTGAAGTAAAGTTAGAGGATATTTGCGAGAATTAGCTGTTGTTTCAAAATAAGTTTGCAGCGACTGCTTATACCCTTTAAATGAAAAGTTTTTTTCATACCAGGTCATTGCGTTTAGCTAATAATTACAGCTATCCTTTCGCTATTTTATCATTAGGGGTTATGCTAGTGCATTCAAGGGTGGTATCTGATAGGAGGAAGATGGTTCATTCGTCAAGAGGAGAAATCCGCATAAGGACTCATTCACGGCGGGCCTCCCCGGGAAAAACGTGGGAAGAAAGAGAACCCTTATATGCAATTTTCAAAGGATTTGGGGTCCTTTAAGTCATAATCTGGACTGTGAAATTTTCAGCATTTCAGTATTTTTCCTCAAGTAGGCTAGCTATCATTTACGATTTGGAAATCTCGGGAGGGGGAGTTGCCCCCTGCCCTCCCACAGGTTACTGCCCTGGTCGCCATGGACTATGGTCAACATACTCGTAGACTGGATACATTTAAGAACAGTTTGAAAAACCAAAGACTAATTTCACACTCAGAACCACTCTCGTCAAGATATGGTCAGTTACACACCAGCATTTGTAGACGTTTATTACAAATATATCACTTTTCGAAGTACAGACACTATACCCACAACTTGAAGTATAGGCTCCATAGCTTCTTTCGTTTGATGAGATATAAACTCTAGAAATATATTCACTTAATTTATAATGGTCTAATGGGCAATAGTTTCTTAGGTCCTTCTTGTACGGCTAATATCCACAGCTTTTAATTCCCAAATAATGAAACAAAACGTTTACATGGCCTTAATTGAATGAATTACCTTCCTTTTGCACAACGTGACGTGAGAAGTGAGCTTGTGTATTTGTGCCACTCTCTATCAAGTTTACAATTTGATCACATTTTGAAACAAGTCGTAGTGGCTCTAGGAAATGGATGAATAAAACTGACGTTTAGGTAGAACAAATTATTTTCATCTGGTGAATCAACTTCAATATTTTATATCTCATCACAAGAATGTCCTATGAAGGAGGGAGTCAGACCAGAGGAATTCATTTTT
>WURT03593604.1:27956-40578 GCA_009936505.3 Holothuria glaberrima
AATCAACTTCAATATTTTATATCTCATCACAAGAATGTCCTATGAAGGAGGGAGTCAGACCAGAGGAATTCATTTTTCGACCATGGCAGCCAGGTCAGTGGCGGAGCTAAGGAATTCGTTCGGAGGTGGCGGGAATGGTCTGTAGGGGCGCCTTGAAGAAGCTAGATACCATATGCCATACCTTTGCAACCTTTTCGGCTTAGCCTACCTCCTAGATCACAGAAGAAGACCCTTTTCATTAGAATATAGTACAGATAATGGCCCCTGTTTGGGCATTTTGTTATCTGGGCCTAAAATACCACTATTAAATCATACTATTTGGAAGCAATACCAATAATGAACCAAGACTTAAGTACGGTAAAAACCTAAAAAGGGCGCCGACAGGCGATTTGAGTCCGTCAGGGGGGGGGGGAGGGCGAACGACCCCTGACTTTATGGACGCTCCGTCACTTAGGCGGATATTACTCTTTGCATAAACCTTCTTGATTTCACAAATGGTCTTTTAATATAAGGACTGAGCGCGTGACACGCTTTGAAAGCTATAAAATTGAAATACTTCGGCTTCGTTTCTTTATTTAGGCTAGATTTCGAACCACTGTTTTGTTTATTAAGGTATCGTATCCAAAAAAGTAGTAAGGTACACGTTCAGAAAACAGAGTTAGGAATTATAATTACACCATTAAATGTACTTTAGGGATGAGCCGATATATAGACAAACGTCGCGTTATTGAATATGAAAAGTGATTTTATCAATATAGACAGATTAGATATAATCTTTTGTCACACTGGACGGAAAAGGACATGAAATCATATCATGAAATATAATGCCAGTAAGCATATAAAACCTTGGCAAATACAAAAAAAAAATTGAATGCTCATTTTGGTGCCAGCTGCTTCTTTAGAGTGGGATATAGAGGAGGACCACTACACCATCGCATTTTTGTTTGCGGCAGATGAAGACCACTCAGGGTACCACAATTTTCATAGCACACTATGTTGATGATGGCGAGTATGAGGTCAATTTTTTCGAAAGTAAAAGTATTGCATTTTAGTGTACCTGTAGTAAAAGCTAAGACCAGTCAATGCTAGTTACAAATGGACATTTTGCCACATGGTAAACCATGAGTTTCATCAGTCCTATAGTCGAGAAAAAATTTTTGGCTCCTTGATCTGACTTTATCTTATATAAAGTCGGATGAGCTAAAAGAGCTCAATTGCATATGGTATTGTTGTAGGCTTATGAGATCTTTTTGCTCAACCGATTTTTGATTTCTCCAGGTACCCATCATTAAGAGAGATCAACGGTCACAGCTGCATTAATGATCTGACTAACAGACTGCATCATTAAGTGGCACTGAGACATGAGGTTTATCATCTTCGTGAAACTCAGATCTCACAGTATAAGGGCGTACCTTATGATTTACTTACATGTTACTGTAACGCAGTGGTGTAGCAATGGGGCCAGGCCGGGGGAATGACCCCCATATTAGTTTGTAACCCATTCTTGCCCCCAATAATTTCAAACAGCAAGAGTTTTCTCTGACAGACGAAATTACATATGTGCGTGCGCGTGTGCTAGCGTGTGTGCTAGCGTGCGTGTTTTCAGGAAGGTGTCGGGGCAGATATTCATTTATTTTGGTTGCCTCCATGGAGAAAATCCTTGCCCTCAACAAAGAAATTCTGGCCATGACACCGCTGTTATGTCATCGTGAACTTAACTTAAAGGCAAATACTGCGTTTTCAATTCGCCACATGGCAGTTCAAAGAAATAAGCTCTAGTCAGTATTCAACCAATCAATTTACTGAATAGCTTTTACTCCCGTAAATATTATGCACAACAGGAGTTACGTGGGATGTGATATCATTTGAAATTTTGAAAGTTTGGGCCAACAAAATGTTCTTGAGCTCCAAGTAGTTGAATTTCTTTCTTTGAGAATCTTATTTCCTAAAAATAAATCTATTTTGAATTATCATGGATTTAAGGATATGAAAACTTTTCTGTACCTTAAAAGCAATATCTTCCTTTTACATTAATTAGTAACTTTTATAGGAACCTAAAGAGAAACATTACAGTATATATGGCAAAGTTTGAAAAGTACTCTTATTTTTCCTTTCCTATATTCATAGCTTTAACTGTTGTATCAAGGAATTAGTACTAACGCTGTCGGTACTAACCCAATAGTTATCAAGATTGGTGAAAATTATTCAGTTCATTTGAAGCAGTTGATTGTGCAATAACTTTTAATGTCACTTAATGTTACTTACTTTGTTATGATCTCATTATTAATTTGCTCAGTTAACTACCGTCATATTACTGTGTTAATATGCTGTTATATTTATTGTGTAATATTTGTTTGATCTCTGTACATATTAATCAATTTTTATAAATTTTGTCATGAGAAGGAAGGAAATAAACTGAAACTGAAACTGAAACTTTTGCACTTTACTCACATTTCACGTTTCTGTATACGTGAACGTTGGCATAACTTTACAACATTATGCACTTCCTCAAAATTATTTAATAACAAGCTAGTTGGTACAGTCAAAAAATCTGCACCGATAACACAGCTATCATTTGTCTTTTTGCGTGGAGTCGTAATGGTGTAAAGAGAAAACAGAGAAAATAGGTAACATGTGGAGAAGTAAAAAAAAAAAATCAGTTCAAAGCACTGTTGAATGTTCTGCTTAAATTCATTTCAAAAGGATTCCAAAATTTACATTTCAGTTCCAAAATGTCCTGTGGATATGAGGGGAGTTTGATAACTGAATATCTATTTCTCAATTTCTTAACCACACTTTCTTTTCAAATTTAGATTTAAGGTCTTCTAGTTGTAGTATCAGGCAATTACTCTCACTCACTTCAGTCTCTGTTAAAGTTGTTTTACAGTCTCCAATCTTTATACCGTATCTTATCATAAGTTGATTCATCTCCCGCCCCTCCCCTCCAGCTCTACTCCGGATCTGTCTGTAGGCGTCGACGATTAGCTTGCATACAGATTTGTAAATGATAAACTAATCTTAAAAGCGATGAATGCATTGTTGTGCAAAACTCTGCATCATCCCTCATGTGCTCAAAGGTATCTAGAAATGAGCGCTTGCTCCACCATTCTTCCTGCAGGACTACATTCATGTTTCAATGTAGCAACCATAACTCTTCGCGTGAGTAACTCTGTCCGCAGTTTTTGCTGTTGCTATAAGTAATACTTAAGATTCCCCTGCCTTGTCCCCACTGGTTACGCTACATTGAACACCATACTTATCAGCACGTCGGTCTAAGCTGGCAGTTGTTTTAAAGTATATGGTTGTGCAAGAAACAGACCTGTAAAGATTCGTCAGCTTGCAGGGAACAAAGATGACCGATATGTGTCCCAAAGTGTAAGTTTTACTTGAACTGTCAATTACAATATGTGTGGTATGGCACGGATGAGCTGCCGATTATAATTTGGTCTAATACGTGAGACAGCTACGCTCTACCCCACATTGGCCTGTCTAACCATGTTTCTCTTTTCTGCAAAGTTTGCAAACGTCCAACTGCTTGAGGCTCACCACGAAGTTCAACCAAAATGGCTCTGCTGGTCGTGCCCACGTGCCCACTCCCCCGCGGCGCACTCAGCAAAACCTCCTTCAATCACCGCCGATGGGAGGAGGTATTATTCCGAGTTCAAAAAGGGGGAGACCTATATCCAGTTTAAAAAGAGAGTTGAACCGCAGCTCGGAGGTAAATTAATTAATTCGCTAAAATAGCAAAATATCTCCTCCCACCTCTCGATTACAAAATTTACTATGAAAGCAATGCCTGTTTCTGGGCGGATATGAAGCTTACGATAGAATTGCTCGAAGAGCATGGGAGCTTTCCTGCTCAGATAACCATGCTTTACTTTACTTCTCAACCACGGGGATCCAGGTTAAGGCAAGTGTAAGTGGTAAACAGGGGTTAGCTGTTAATGTTACTTGGTATCAATGTTTGTTCGTCCTCAGAGACTAAGCTAAGCTTCTGTCCTCATAAAGCATGGTTTCGGTGGTGTACGCATGGGGGGATTTGGCCATGGGTCCCCCTCACGGATGCCAATTTTTCTTTTTTTAGATCCTAAAAAAACGTAATTTTGTAACACAAAGTTTACTTCATATGGTAGCAAATGTGGCACCAGATTGCATGTTAGAACACCTAATTTTCCAAAATTTTTTCAACGGGGAGGGATTGCCTCCTCATTGCCCCTTCACTGATCTCAATTTTTTTAGTTCCTAAGAATACCCAAAATTTGTAACACAAATTTTATTTCAGAAGGTAGCATATGTGGCACCACATTGCATGTAAGGACACCTAATTTTTCAAAAATTTTCAAAGGGGAGGGACACCCCTAAGGGAGGGGGACACCCTTACCCTTAGACCCCTCCCAGGCCGGCGATCACTGATGCCCTGTTTTAGTTCCTAAAAATACGAAAATTTTGTAACACAAATTTTACTTAAAAATTTAGCATATGTGACACCAGATTGCATGTAAGGACACCTAATTTTTAAAAAATTTCCAAAGGGGAGGGGGACACACCTTCCCCTTAAACCCCCCCGTCAGGCCGGCGATCACACCTCATACAGCATGCCCCCCCTTGAGAGAAATCCTGCGTAAGCCATTGGTTTCGGGCTTTACTGACACACATTTCCTTTCAACCAGATACATAGTGAAAAATCAGTAGCTATAAAATCGTTTGCCATGGCAACCCGGCCAGTTTTTTAGTTTAATTTAGAGGCTATTCTAGCGATTAAAAAAAAAAATATTATTCATGTTTGGGCAGTAACCCAAAATTTTTAGAATCACTGAATTTCCACATGGGCAACTTGGCTATCTGGCCGCATCTGCTACTTTTGTGCACTCTGTGCAAAGGCGCCTAGCGTCGAACAGTGTGATGGAAGAACAGAGTTTTCGCGAGGAGAAAATATCCCTATAAATAAAGTAGCTTTTATATGTCAGACTTCCAACTTAAAAAGTAAAAGATGTTGACTAGACACTTCCTTTTCCCACAGAGGTATGATGCTAGGTGTCGGGGAGGGGAGGGAAAGGACGTTGGGTCCCTTGCTGCTTAGAGCCAGAAAAATATTAATTTTAGGGCAAACAAAATGTTATTTTTAGGGAAAAGTTATGCCATTTCACAGTCAATACCTCCACACTCTTAAAACACAAGGGTTGAATTTAACAAGAAAAAATGGCAAAATTTAACCAGGATTGGTGTTATATTTACTCCAACACAATCCATATGCACGTTCGCTGTGAAATGTCTCATACGTTTCCAGAATATTTCTTTACTTGTGTCTTTAACTTCATTCTCTGCAGATTTGTAAGAGACCTTAAATTGTAGCAAAGGATTGCTTAGACATCAGATGCAAATTGTACTTTTTGTGAGCAATATTTAGTTTGATGTGGTTTGAAACAGATGAAGATCAACGTATACCTACAACTATGAAGTTATTCCGGATGAAGTAAAAGCAGAACTTCTTCCTGTGAAGTTATCATCTGTTCCGACATTCCATACCTTTAAGTATGGAGTTATTCCGTAAAGGCCCCATGTTCTAACTCATTAAAGAAAATACTTAGCTTTGTTCTTTATAGTTTAATACTAAAATAAGACAGATGAAGGTATTGTCACCACGCTGCCATACTAAGCCTCAAAATTTAATGAACCTAATAAAGATTTTGGTTTTGTTGTAGTTTGTTTTTCATTTCACACCCGTAGCCCTTGACTGGGCAATTATCGGACGGCCTGGATCGTGTCAGACTAAGCGCCAAATTTAAATACACGAATGAAGTTTGTCTCCGAATCATTGGAATCCAATGGTTTTTAATAACAGTCAGGAAATCCACGAGGAAACTTGCCTACGTAGCAGGCTATACGGCATATTTCTTGTTCAGACATATTTGAGAAGCCTTAACGATGGGCTGAGCAAACGGAGTCCGTTCCACGGGGTTTGAGGAGACTAGCTCTGACCGATAAATCCCGAAAAGACAAGATTTCTGTGGATCAGCCTGGGCTGTTATGGCTCAGGAGAGGTGGTGGATGGGATGAAATAATTTACTCTGCGAAAAGAGCTAGGTTTTGACAAGGTGCTAAACCTGATTGGTATGAATTGGGGTGATCAGAAAAGCGAGCTAAACTATTTCTGGAAGGATACTGTTAGCCAGATTCACACCTGCAGTTAAATCTTAAACGACATGAATAACAGAATGGATTCATCCTCTCGTCTTCATTTTTTGTCGGAATATGTTAATTATTAAACTTCTTTCGGATCAAACGAACCATTTCGGTAATTTTGTGAGCAGGTGACAGGCCTATCGCCAGTCCCTCCCACCAGGAAATTTGGAATTGTTTGAGGGGAGAGGAGATTTAGGGATTTTTCTGGGTGGGGATCATGTCCCAGGTGGGAATTGTCCGAATGGGGATTATCCAGAAAAAGTTGTCCGGGTTATTTGTACTGGTGGAAATTGTTCGAGGGGAGTTTTCCGGAAACTCGGCTCTTATAATGCATTTGAGTACAAGTTCAAAGCAGGATCATCAGTCTCACGAACTGACTTCGGCTAGCCAAGGGCAGCTAGTGCCGGGGAGCCGACTTTGTTTTCCCAGTCCTCTTATAAGGCTTCCCAAACGCTGACTGAACAAGGAATATGCCGTACAGCCTGCTACGTATGCAACTAGTGACCGTCACTGGCCAAGAAAGCCAGGCCAACTTTGGCCCGGCGAGAAAGCGATGTTTAGCTCAGGCTACGAACACAAGTAGCTGAGGGGAGGGCTTGGCAGCTCCCACGACGATGGCAACAGCGAACCTCTACGCTAAGTTGGCCAACTGTGACTAGGAAGAAAGTTGGACTTTCTGTAGGAAAAGCACGCACCTCAACTGGAACCTTCCACCCAGGGAATTCCCTAACAACTCCCGGCTTACACATGCTATCGTGGAGGAAGCTTTTAATGAAAAGTTCTGCGGTTTTGTTTCACCGGGCGAAAAGCAGTACTTCCAAGGAAGTGTGGCCCAATGTGGACAATTGCAGTATGGTCAAATAGACAATTTCAACCAAATATTCTTTTTCATTCTGGCGGGTAAAAAAATTATTTGTGCAGTGTAGTTGCCATGCATTCCGAAACATTCCTCTCTGAAATTTTTTTGAATAGTTAGGTGTCCTTGGATGCAATCTGGCGCTGTATTTTTCATTGTTTTAACTGAATTTATGTTCAAAAATTATTCGTTGATTTGATACTTGCTCAAAATTTTTTTTTACACATTTATTTTTTCTTAATTCTGTATAGGTGTAACTGTATGACTGTTTCTACTGGGGAGTGATTGCCCAGTTAAGCTCTCAAGAGTTTTTTGCAATCCCTCCCTTTCCCCATCTTGAAATTATCAATTATGTTTTTAGTATCTACGTTTAAGGGTGGTCTTAAGTGTAGTGGTTTTACTGCATGTCTTTCCTCCCACTCAAACAAATCTTTCTAGTCAACGAGCTAATGTACTATATGTGTATATATGTATTGTTACATCTATCAAGTTGCGGGAAAATCAAATAAATGATATGTAATGAATTCTTACACATTTTTTTGGACACAAATAATTTTTTTTTTTTGGGGGGGGGGCCTAACAAACATCATCAACAACACAGGCCAGGTTCCCCAGGCCTCCGTAGCTAGGCAACCCGGCCCAACCGTCACACGATCTAACCCAAAACTCGAGAAGCGATTTGTAAAAGGCTTTACTCAGAAAGGTGGCATTCTAATTTCAGGATTACTCCAAAATTGTGCAAATCACACTGTTACAGAGGGACCTGGAATGTATACACTGTACATCCCCTTTTCAAAGTGACTGAAAGTCTAGAATTACAAGCAAATATATTTTAGAGAGTGGAAAATGATTTTCATCCACCCAACTCCCATTTTCATAGCTTCCTCCATTGCTGAGATATAAAATGTTGAAATTTATTGACTTTATTTGAAATAGTTAATTGCACAATAATTTGCGATGTCCTTCTTGTACAACCCACATTACCTGATTTTGTTTTGTTTTGAAATTAATATGTTTACAAGATTTTGAAACATTTACTGTTCCTTTGTATACCATGTTGTACGGAAAGGGCTTATGGTCAAGGCACTCTATAACAGTAAAGAGAATGATCATACTTTGGCACACGGTGCACTGGCTTTCGAAAAAAAAAACAAAGAAAAACAAAGACGTCAATTTGAGTAGTACAAGAATGACATCACAATTTATTGTGCAATCCACAATTATAAGTTGGGTGAACAAGTTTCAACATTTTATATCTCACTGCTCAGAAATGTCCTATAAAGATAGAAGTTTTACGATTTGGATGCATTTTTAAGCCGTGTAACCTATAATTTTGAAATTTTAGACTTTAGGTACACTTCAAGTTCTCAGAAAACTGTAACGTTTACTACCAATTGAGTCGATTCAATGATGACACTGTTAAAAACACGGTGAGCGCCCGCTACAAAGTTGTAGCACCTACCTGCTCACATCAAAGTCCAATAGATGCTTTGTTATCTAATGGACCTTCAAAGTATTTATCTGCTTTAGCGCTTTTCTACAAAGGCACGTCGTTTTCAATCGCTCCTTCACAGTTGAAGAAATCGATTTCGTTTTGTGCTTTTTCTTTAGATATCCAAGCGATGACTCATTCCTTATGGAAAAAGTGCACCACTAGTGTTACCTCTAATGTCTAATACACTAAATTCGGCCCATTTTGTGGCCACTGGACCCTTTTAGAAATTTTCAACAGGTACATGCTGCCCGTAATATGAAAGCTTATAGTCAGGCCATTTACACTGGTTTTAAAATTGTGAACCATGATCACTGAAATTTTGAGCTAAGAAAGTTAATAGGCTGGTGATTCTTGCCTCTCCACGTCATTCGAAACGCACGTTTTCTTAGCACAAGGATGTAACGCAAAAATTAAAGGCCTAATACCGTCAACATTTTATATTTTTGCATAATCAGCATTTCAGTTTATGTGCTATCACATCCTTGTAACAAAGTTGAGCACATCACTTTAGTGATGTGGTCTAGACCCCCATATTTTTTTATTTGTTATGGATTCGTAGGAAAATACCTTCCGCGGGGGAATTCCCTTGAATTAGCTATTCCTGAGTGAAATAAATCCATATAGACCGGAAGGTTAAATGCTTTGCAGCTTAAATAGATCAGACCTGTAAACGGAGGCTTTGTCCTTGTTTGAAATTTTTGTACTAACTAAACTCCTATGGACTTTTTCTTTCTCATGTAAATATAATATCATAAACGACAAGAAGGCAATGCATCAAAACAATGTAAGGTGAACACACTCCTGTTTTCAGGCTTAAAAGGTAGCAACATCGTACGTAAAAATGTATAGCGGTCTCTTATTCTGAACACATTTTATGTATCCTGTTCTGAAGAATTCCAAGATTTTTGTGATATGAGAAAAACGTTAAGTTGTGGCAAAAAGAGATGACACATTTCAAGGACAAAAACTGTTTTAGATTCAGCTTTAACCTGTCTTTAATCTCGAAAGTATGGCCAGGCCCGTAGACAAGGGGACAGGGGAGAAGTCCGCCTGAAAATTTGTTCGCCCCTGGAAAGTTTCAAGTTGCAATTGATTTAATACATTTTTGCACATTTGGCCCCCTTGAAGGCATTTCGCCCCCTTCAGTACCTTGTCTGGCCACGGGCATGAGTATGGCCCCTTGAAGACGTGCTGAAGTGCGTCAACACTACATACGGGTTTACACAGCTTCGGCTTAATATACTGTGCAGTGTTTTCTGTACAACGGAAAATGAAGTGAACAGAGTTACTGACGACACTTCAACTTACAATTCTACCAATATTTTGAAAGGTTATTACTTATTAGCAACCGACTCTAAGATTACCCTTCGGAACACCAATTAAAATAACCTTCGACCAAATCTGACAGCGAAGAGAAGAGAAGAACACACACAGCTCTTGGTGCTATGATACAAAAACGTCTCAGACGTTTCTCCCCCAATCCTATTTATCCAAGTCATAGCAGCCGGTTCGAGTCTTTTCAGAATGTCTTCCTGACTATTTAAGACGCCTAGATATTGTCACCTTCGTTTCTTCTTCATTTTTTGTGTAAACTTACGAGCTTAAAATGGACTCAATTAGCTCTTAACTAAGCGAAAGTGTCATCTAACAACTAGTCTTTTATGTCAGGCTTTTATAAAACTATTTCTTTCGTCTCACTCGTTTTATTTGTCTAATCGCTTTATTACCAGTATTTCTCTGACTCCTTTTCAAAACGCTAGTTTTACCACTTTGTATCTCCCCTAAATCCTCTCAAAATTGTTATCCTCTTTGAAATGGAAAGGGAGAGGAGGCACAAGAGAAACTGGAAAAAAGAAATTTAAAGATGAGCTCCGTTTGGACATCAGTGCAAACATTTTTCAAAACCCCCTTCAAAATGCTAAACAAACAGAAGGGATGCGCAACTCTTGATGGTCAGATAGTGATTTCTGTGACGGATTTGATCTTTCTTCGGGGTGAGATGGAATTTACTTCTAGTGTCAGACTTTTTGTTACCGGAAAATTGAGGGGCTTTGATTTTATACCGCTCTGGGCGCTCCCGCAATTCATTCTTTTTGGATGATGGAGTTATATCCCACTGGAACAGCACCACAAAAGACGAAACACAAACAATATCTGCAGGACCTGAGTTATCTTAGGGGCAATTAGTCAAAAGTAATGGTCATCTCGTAACTGGACCCGGGAGCAAATCCAACCAATATAACAATTAAATTGGATGATGGGGTTTGATGTTTTTACTTATTGATCGCCACCTTTTGAAGGAAAGAAATCTTACAAGTTGTAAACAGGTTACTCTCTGTTACAGTTTACGTAAAAACGAACTCATCTCAGAATAAAAGAGGGAAGTTGACGCCCCTGGTCAAATCACACTTTCGGGCACCTCCCAACCGTCCTGGGAAATTGTCACGGTAGCATTTTTAAGGTTTCCACTACGGCAGGAAAATATCCATGGGAACTGGACTATACCAGCCCACACACACATGTTAAAGTTAAGCTTATCTCAACAATATGAAGTAAATAGAAAACCAAAATCAACACCCTTTTTGCTAACTTGAAAGAATGATACGACCCTTTCCTGTTATCAAAACTCCACATGTCTAGTTGAGTCTAAGCTACACGTTGCAAACGTTTTGAATTCAGTAGAAATTCTATCCAAAAATTAATTTTGAAAAATTTAAACAAAAATTTTTGATATCATAGGGTCAGGCAGTAAAAGCTAAGAACACAGAAGGCGCAGGCGAGGAGGCCATTAGACACCTTATTTAGCAAAGACTGCTTTCCCACCCCTTCACAGCTTCATGGCATATCAAACTGATTTAGGGAGAGACGATGTCTAGCTAAGTATAGGATGGCCTTTTGTGTGCAAGACGCGATTTCTATAGCAACCGGAGAGGGGGGTAATTATAATCAGAGGAATGGCCACCTAAAATACTTTCAAATCGACAGTTAAAAATATTGCTTCACTAAGTTGCAAAGGAAATAATGGAAATCAGTATTACCACGATAGCTAGATAGAGAGGGCGTTTTTTTCTGTTGAGACAGTCATATGAATTGCCGCCTATGGTTGCTTTACACAATACACTACCTTTGCAGATTTTGGACAAGTTAACGAGACGCTTGTCGCACCGTATGAAGCCCAATTTTTCATTTTAATGCATGACTTAAATTTTAACTGCAAACCATTTCGGATTTTGTGAGGAGGGATTGGAGGTTGTACTTTCAAGTTCATTTATACAACCTTCCAGATCCAGACTGAATGCAAAACGCATATTCAGTATTTGTGCAATAACATCTCATCATATCTCATTACTGTATCCAGTAGTTGTTTTTGTAGGAGGAAGAGGTAAGGACCTCAAAATCTATAACACCAGCTCAGCGAAACGAAAACCATCAGTTGGGGGCATAGTCAAAGATATTGTTACCGAAAATATCGCCTACATCGACAGAAATGGCACGTCTCAGGTCTTGTTACGTCCAAGAAACATAATTCCCCCTACTATGTTGAGAAACTACAGCTTAAACGTGCTTGAACAATTTTAAAATTTGACTTTTAACCCAACGGGGTTGGTGGGGGTCAAGCCTACTCAGCTTTGTGTGTGCGCCTCTGACAGTATCTATTGCGTATAATCGTCTAACTGGGGTATACTGTAGTTTACGTGGTATTTTTTGCTTTCTTAGTGTTATCATTGTCCAGGGAGTGTCTTCACTCGAAATGCCTTTCGTAGTTTGTACTTTCCCTTGTCTCCTATTATATTATTATTTCAAACTTGTTTTGAGACAAATAAAAAAAGTTTAAGTTTTAAAAGAAAAGTTTTCACATTTTTGGGACTAGATTTGCAAGTCGACTTATGTCCTGCTTTGGGACAAATTTTCAAAGTAAAAAGCTGTCTCAAATTTATTAGACAAACAAATGTAACAGGAGGTAAGTATAAAAACGACAAAGAGTATTAAAGAGAAAGCTGTTAAAATTGCAAGCAGAGAGAGAGAGAGAGAGAGAGAGAGAGAGAGAGAGAGAGAGAGAGAGAGAGAGAGAGAGAGAGAGAGAGAGA
>WURT03593605.1:0-20596 GCA_009936505.3 Holothuria glaberrima
GCAGTGAACAGCTCTGAAAAAGTCTGCCGAGCGGCGGATATTGAAGTGGATTTTAGTATCGGCAAGAACACGGCATGGCATCAAAAATTGATCCACTGATTGTGACAGCGGCTACAGACGCACGTTGATGGTTGGATCGATGCACGAGATTTGAACGTGGCCTTGTTAGGTCATGTCACTTATAAAGTTATAGTAATACACTTTCTCAAAGAAGCCCAACTTAGCTAGCCTAGGCTACATTGTTGTTTCTTTATTCTGGCTGGTAGACTCAGAGGCTAGGCTAGAGAGTTTGATAAAACCCGGCATGGACTAACCTTTAATTAGTATAAACGGTTGCCTTTAGGCTTCCTCTTTTATCAGAACCTAGATTTTTTTCTTCTTCTGTCGTTCTTTGACAAGTTGTCACTTGATATGATAATTCAGTGAACTAAGACGAACTGTTAGATCTGTTTTGTTTACATTGTTATCGCTGGGCTCAGGCTAGGCTAGGCCTAGGCTTTGACTCCCGCAATCAGCTAGCTAGATAGCTACTGAATGTGTTATCCAATATCCATATGCAGTATTGTACGTGCGAACGTTTGTACAGCTGCTGCATGTACACAGCACACCGTTAGTACAGTGTATGTTATGGATGATGCAGTCGAAAAAGTGCGGTATTATGTGGTCATAGGTCAGTCACAGAACGGGTTGTTCCATTCTGGTGGCCTTAACTTCTTCCTTTCGTTTCAAAAGCGCCAGCCAAATATAACCAGCCTTTCTATCTCTAATTGGCTGAAATATGTTAAAATTTTTAGGAGCTCATAATAGTGAGAAATATATTTTTTGACTGACTCACACTAGCCTAAGGTGACAACACTTGTAAGTAAGGGTAATTCCTCCGTTGCTATGGAAAGGTTGCTAAAAGCGTCTGTAAACAACACGGGGAAGGATCGAAAAGTCACATCCAAGTGTGGTAACTGTTTGTCTCAATTGGTGGACACTGTACTTATGTATTGTGTACTGCTCATGCTTATTGCCGTACTGGGAATACATTACGCTGCATTGTATGATAAGGAAGATGTTGTGGCTTCATTTTCATTAAGCTAGTTCCTCAAAGTATGCAGTTATCAATAATAGCCAATTTTCTTCCTCAAAAATAAAACTGATATCTTCTATGGAGACCACTGAGCGGAATACGATGAGAATTCACTCGCCTGCTGTCCGGGATGATATACTAAAGGATGCTCATGAACACCATACACCACCTCTACCACCACGACCGGTACGTAAGCTTAACACAACATAGGCTAACAGGTTGAGTGGCACAGGCAAAGGCCTCATTAAGTAAACTAGTAGGCTAAATGGTTTAAAATTAATTAGTAAGGCAAAGGCTTCATAAAATGCTCTGAATGCCAAACCCTTTACTAACACAAACAATCAGGCCAACTCCAAGCGATTCCAGTAGAGCCTAGGCCTAGGACTTGAAATGGAGGAGTGTTACAGAAACACACAGCACTGTTCAAAGGCTAGGTGGTACCATGAGTTGATCAACTAAAATGTGTCTATACGCCTAATATATGTTCCATATGTTTTGTATGCATTTATCCACTCAAGACACTAACCAACAAAACATTCACTCACCAGGCCTAGCATGTATTTCCTTCCTTGGCCTGGGTTGTATGTTAGTCAGTAGGCCTATGGTGTACATATAGGCTAGGCTAGTATAATATTCACATGGTCTAGCTTGGGCTTAGAGCCAAGAAAGGGTTTCTGTCAAAGTGCACGTACAGCGATCGAGCTACCTAATATTAGGCCTAGGGTAGAGTGACCAGTATTCGACCCCCTACCAGTAATCAACCCCTTTGATATAAATTCCACATTATTCACTGAATTGGGACTCTATCCCACATAAAATCATATCAAAGGTAAGAACAACTTCCCAGCTTAATTGTCATCCACTTTCATGTCACTGATTTGCAGATAAGTACCTTTTGGAGATATTTGTTTATGAAAATTTGGGGAATTTCTTTGAAAACAGCCTTTCTTAAAAGGTGGTGTAAGGCACAAGGTTAAAATCATCAGGAGTGTAATTTTCTGTCATCCATTTGAAAAGGGGCTGGTTTCGAAAATAATGAATTGTCAAGACTTACATTTCATTACAGCAGTAATTTATAAACAAATTTCAGGACAGAAGTGATATCATAGGGAAAATTTGAATGGAAATTGAAGGGGGTTGAATACTAGTCATCGAATCTTGGTCTGCTTCCCAGTATTCAACCCTCTGGTACATCTGTGGAATCAGAGATGTAAGGAATAAAGTTGAACAGAGTCTTCTGGTCATTTCTCAAAGAAGTCATCATTGTTAAGTCATTTTGCATAATTCTGCAAAAATGTTCTGAGTCTTTTTGGAAATATTGCCTAAATATTAGCCTAGGCCAATAGCACATTTGATTTTGTCCATGTTTACCATTGAGCTGTCATCTACATGGGTAGTGAGTTCAAGTCATCCCCTAAGTAAAGTCACCCCCTTGCAAAGTCATGTCTTGGCATGCTGCTCAGAAGGATTGTGGTGCTCATTAGTTTCTAAATTAGGACTAAGTTCAGACTTGGACCAGAAATTAATTTTTTTGTGATCATTGATCACCTTCTCATGGATTCTGATATGTTTCAACTTTAAAAAACTGCATGTTACAGTAAGTCATCACTGCAACACATGGAACAGTACTGCCTAGCTGTGTAGTACTTGGTCTGCAACATTTTTTCCCGAATTGTTGGCCTAAAAAAGGTGTGACAATTTCGAATTGGTCAAGGAAAAGTTACTGAAATGGCTGGTACTGATCTGTTGAATACTTTTATTGGTCATGTAATATTTTAGACTAAAATGATTTTTTTGTTCATGCACACATGTGGGTATTGCTTTCATTTCATCTCTTCAGCTTTCAAGAAAGTATGAACAGAGAAAATTAAGGATTAAAGAAGAATTGAAGACTGAAACAAGACCATGGTCTACCCCACCCAATCTTCAGTCCTTTGCAACATTATCTGCTGGTAGCAGTAGGTCATCTTTTGACCAAACATCTAAAATTCAAAACTGGTTGAGTGAAAAGGCTGTCAGAAATGTCCAGGTTTGTGAAGAAAATAATTTTACCATAATACTTATGCAACCAAAGTACCCAAATATGAAATTTACTCTTTAGACAACTTTTTTTTTTATTTTTTTTTATTTTGGGGGGTCGGGAGTGGGGGTGGGTGGGGTGGATGGAAGAAATAGGTTTAGAAGGGTTGAAATGTTTAAACCCTCAGCAAATTTTACTGGGATCAGGACCTCAAGTTTGTCAACTTTTAGTCAATAAAAAGTTCTTTATACTATTGGTTCCAGTTCAAACGAAATAGACTAATGCCAAATAATTTGTCCATCAAACCAAAAGGAATCAAGAGTTGATTGAAATATGTGAATGAACAGGGGTGACAAGTTTGAAGTACTTCCACAAATGTAAGCATATTGTTGAATACTATCCAATCAATACAGGCCATTTGCACATTGGTGTTACCCAAATCTCCCCTTTTATCTCACTGTGCTGATAAATAGCATCTGTTTTTCAGCCAATTGCAGCTTGTTTCCTGTTCTGTTTACATGAGGCTTTTGATAAATTTTTAATGTTTGCTTCACCGCTGTGAACAACCACAAATGCATTTAAGTAAAAAAATGGTTGCTAGCAAACATTGTGTTAAAGATATGCAAGGTGATTTTGTTCTTTGAGATGGGGGAGGGTATGCATACTGTAATGGAGTGAGAGTGGAAATTGGCTCATTGCTCTTTTAATAAATATGCATCCATATAATTTAAAAATATATAAAAAACAAGTTAGTTTGTCTTTTTTCTCTGTTTCCTGAGTTGGTTTATGTAATCAGGCCTTGAGTTTTAGATTTTCCAGGTGTGCTACAAATCAAACTCCTCAGGAAATTTAGGAGTGTGGTAGATGTGCTGTTTTATTAAAGGTTGTGTGACATGAAAATAACATAATTGGATATTTGATGTAAAAAGCATAAAAAATCCAGGAAATGGCCACAATTCCTATAAAAATCCATCAAATATTGACCATTTTACAGGGTAATTTCTATTTCACACTTGTATTATGAATAAACATAAGCTAAATATGCAAATATGTGACATCGAAAGATGAACATACCATATATGGCTCATGTTAGCCTTTGTTTTTTCAACCTTAATTTCAAGGACACTGGTAGCATCGTTATCCCCTGAGGGATTTATTATGAAAGTTAAAATTCTTCCCTTCAGAAAATTGATATCACTCAACAAACTCTGTCTGATCAGTAATTAAGAGATAATTTATATAGGGTTAACAAAAGAAATCTTAATACTGTGCAACACTCCACATCATGATTTTTGCATAGGCATTGAGTTTCTTCAGAAACCATCAAACTTTGAAGATGTATATTTTGAGAACAGTAAAAGATATTGAAATAATTCTAACGTATCTTTCATTGGAGGACTTAATTCTTTAACTGACAAGTGAAACAGCTCTTTTTGGTGGCATGTCACACGACCTTTAAAGTTTAATAGATTTATCTGAGTTCCTATATTTATCTAGGTGTGCAAAAAATCACACTTCTCACAGTGATTTGAGGTGAGTGATGGTGTGCACTCGCACTCGCACGCCTCAAAATTCAAGGCCTGATGTAATGTTGCTCTTTTGGAAAACTAAGAGACATAGCCATACCTGCAGTGCCAGCCCTCTTCCCCTATCAGGCACAGTGTGCACTTTTTTCAAGCAGAGTGCTCAAATTCCCATGGAACGTATCTTATAGTGAGAAAAGCTTGAAAATGAAATTTTTATAAATTATATGTGGAAATGGAAAGAGATGTTAAGTGTCGATCTGAGTATTTTGTCCTATGTGTATGAGTATATACAGTTTGCCTAAAGATATGACAATTAAAAAATTATGTTAATTCTTCATCTTTGTTTTTCATCTCTAGGAAAAGGCAGACCCTGAGGCTAAAACAACAAAACATATGTACATGTCTGTTCTAGATACTGAAAACACATTCGTTCGGGTAAGTCACATTTGGTATAAAGTATTCTGGTAGGTTAATTGATTCCTCATACACATCCATAGGCTCCTATTCAAGCCATCTCATTTGTTTGTCAAAATCCTAATTTCTAGCCATAAACACTTAGAAAAATGCTACAAAAGTATCCAGTATGGTATTTCAAATTTTTTGTTTCATTACTGTTCTGTTTGTTGATTATTGAGCAGGATATGAGTAAACATAATGTTCTTGTTTGTGTTGACAGGATGTTGACAACTTTTTACTCAAAAAAGCTTTCCTGGATCTGAGGAAGAAAGAAATGCTTCATAAGAAGTGGAGTGAGAGGATTTCAGAACCTATCGAGGCAAAGATCTTCCAGGAAATGAAGAAAAATTATCCACAGGTTGATAAACAGAAAAGGAAACTATATGAGCAATATCTAAAGCATGGAAACAAAAAAGTGAGTTATAAATGAAAAGATAGATTACACCAGTGTTGGCATGAGATTAATGTTAGGGGGAGGGGGAGGGGGCTTCATGTCAGAGGTTTGTGGATCAAATTTCTGGTAGCAGCACTGAAGAACTGTAGATCTTGTTTCATTATGCTGGAATTGCTTGTCATGGGTAGGCTGTTCATATATGCTATTTGCTTTATTGTTCATAAAAATAGGGTTTTTAAAAATGGCCCGCAAGGGCTGCAAGTTTGTAAAAGGGGCAGCATATACCCTGTTTACCCATGTGGGTTGTTTAATCAAGATGTCCCAACAACTTTTAATAGTTTCCTTTTCTGGAAAGATCCTGGCAAGTTGAGAGAAGAAGCTGCAGTAAAGGAAAAGATGTCTGGTTATATCTTAAGTAGTAAAAATGAAAGAAACTGAAAGGCATGCTGTGTGCTAGAAAATTTTCCTTTAATGGCATTTCACTAATACAGTAGTGATAAAGAGGCTTATCAGTCAGGGAACACTTTCTAACTGTGATAAAATGCACTAATCAATGATGGAAGATTTGTTTAAGTGGCATTTTAAATATTAAGATGAAATAAGGTTATTAAGGAGGTGATATTTTGTCAGTTGTTTTGCTATGTTTTGGGTTCTTTGCTTTTGTTGATGTTTTTCCATTGTTGGACTTCCCAAACAATCATTTATCCTTTTTTTCAGGGATTTGTGTTTCTAGACACATTTGACACATCAGAGTACAACCCACTCCAACTCGTAACTCCAAGACCTGCACCTATTCATATACAAGTGAGAACGCATTCTGATCCACTCCTTCTGCAACAAAGAGTACGGGATGATGAAGACCAAACCGTTGTAGGCTGTGTTACAGGTAAATGATAACCCATGTGTCACCAAGAATTCTCAATTGTGACACGTGCAGCAAATCTTGCTTACAATCTAATTGAGCAGGTCTGGACAGCAAGACATTTTTGTACAGTATTGCCAGGAATTTATTATGAGCTTGAATGCAGTTTTGAGCAAAGGTGTATTAGGAATTATACAGATAACAGTTGCTTCCACTTCTTCCAATACTCTCTTCAGAAATTTTTTTTTTTTTTAAGAAATCATGACAAACCATTGGAAAGAATTGCAACACTGCAAATCATTAGGGCAATGAGAAAATATTTGCTTTAAAGGCAAAAGAGATAAAGTTATGTGTAATACTGAAGTGGTATTAGTGGTGAACCTTAGTATTGCATGGGAAAATTTAAAAGATAATCTACATAGATAATGGACCCATGGTCTAATTTTGATTGACTTACAAGTGACAATCCAGTAAGATCTAGTGTTGTAAATTAATGAAAATTGGAAACGTGGTCAATTTACTATAAAATGTTACATATTACATCCTCCACAATGTTACCATACTCACTGTAAATTTTGAAGACAGTGCTTCACCTGTTTGGTTTACACCTAGTTGTAACTGCTCAAATCAAATCAGTAGTTGGCAAGATTTTTATTCAAATTGTATTAGGGAGTTAATATGTGTCCAGGTGGCAGAATATCTGACAAATGTTTTTCTTTTCATTTTCTGTTTTATTTCAGGGAAGACTCTGGATGCCAGAGAATTAGAAAGCCATCGCTTGCCACCCTTGCCACTTGTGCCACTTGGTCGCCATGGAACGGAGTGTAACACATGGCTTGCCATGCCTCTGCATGATATAGAGAGTCCTGTCAGGCATATGAGCAGGTATGTAATTATCCTGAGCCAATTTGAAATAAACATAAGCATTGATTACTTGGCTTTATCTCTTCAGGGGATGAGTAACTGACAAATGTTAAAATTTTTGAAATGTAATTGTAGGGATGGGTGATTGGAGTAGTCCTGGGCCAAAAATATGGCATTCATAGTATCAGTCAACATTCATCATACTAGTTTGCATGGAATTTCATCTGGTTTGCATTGTGTTACCAGTGCACAAGAAGTATTCTTTACTTCATACGAAGTTTACATAATTTTTTTGTTACTTACATTACAGAATTATAACCTCATTTAATTTAAATGGCATTCCCATATGTGTGGGGGGTAGGGAGGTCTGCAGTCCTCCATTCAGGCAAAAGTTTCATCAATTTTTTGGGAAAACTTGTGTAAAAACATCAATGAAATGTTGGGCAAAAGTGCTCAGCCATTGGCCCATTGAACATAGTCCCATACACTATGGCTGAAGTGAACATTCCCTATGTACCTTGTAAAATCTAGGGCATGATGTTGTATGCCTATGGAAGCTGTATGCCTTTCTTTAAAAAACACAGTGTGTGTTTATACATGGTACGTGGTATAGAAAATGAAAGCTAATAATGGTGTACAAAATGCACAAGAGATTCTGTTCTTGTGTACAATATGCATATTTCTGAAACATTGAAAAGTGAAATATCAGATATTGGTAGTATGTCTTCTTTTAGTGATATCAGTATAGTAGTAAATTTTAAAAGGCATATTACAGCACAAGTCATAGCAAGTATAATAATAGAAATCAATCACTTCTTTGAAATTGTTAGGTGGCTTGATTTAGATGTTATTTATGCAAATCGTGTTGCTTTTGTTCTTAGACCATTAGCCATTGCTAGAGTCTGGAGTGATGAACATAAGAATGTGATCATATTACTGACATGTTACAAACAGATATTGAAAGTTTCCTCCATTGCCCTCTTTTGCTTATTAGGCGTCGAATGCATGGAACATTCAACAATGAAGAATTTGACTTCACTGATTTAACATCCATCTCACGAGATCCCACCATTGTTGAACAAGAGATGAATATCCAGAAGAGGCGACATTTTAATATGCCTACCTTCCAGCAGCAGACATTCGTGGTGGGAATATCCCCGACAACTTCACAACAAAGTGTAGCTTCACCGGTCTCTTAGGGTATAAAAGAGCAATAATTATATTACATCAGTCTGAATGCAATCAAGACCATTGTGTGTGTTTATGTTTACACTGTAACTTGTCAAAATAAAATATGCAATTGTAAATATCTAGAAGTATTGTGCCTATGATTTTTTTGATATTCTATGGGATGGAAATGTCCTGAAGTTTGTCACTGATGAGGTAGGACTGATCGGTTTTGCAGAAGCACCTATATAGTAATTCACACTTTTCCACCTGAAATTAAATGTATATAAGTTGTTCTTAATTTACCAACAATTTCGAAAAGAGTCTACCATTAAGGCTGCCTTTTGAGTCTTCCTGCGTTTTCACCTTGAAACATATTGTCAAAGTATGTGGTTATTGTCTTAGCATTTTGTTCCCAAAGAAATTTTAGCGTGTGGTATATAAATACAGTGAAACTGTATCCATAGTCAAGAAAGTGCAAAACATTGCATGCTGGACTAGGGTCCTTTTTTAAATCAGTATGTACCATATTCTTTCTCTAAAGTGGACATTTTCAAGTTAATCTTTTCTAATTCAGAAGAAGAAAATATAGATCCTGGTGCTATATTCTACCTTCTGTTGAAAAGACTCATCAAAATAATAATAATTTGTGCTACAAAAGTGAAACACATGGATGCTAAGATCCTAGAGTGTAAACAAACATTGTACTGTATACAAGTCTGGGAGATAGACGCTTTCGGGTGAAAATGAGAATTCACTCAATTGGGGAAAAATTTTGCTTGAACATGAATATTTATGAGCACTAAGTGTCTACCTCTTCTCAGCCTTTGATAAGTTTAAATCATGTGGGGCCTGGAATCAAACAAGAGAAAACAGTTTACACCCCAAGAGTGTTACACAAGGAACCTTCCACAGCATCTTAATGAACACAAGTGTTGGCATGATACACTTGCAAACCCTTGTGTATAAAGGGTGCACACAACTTGTCGAGTCTAAAAGTTAAGCTTATATCCAGCAAGGGGCTTAGCAAAATTGCTATTTTTCTTAAAATCTGTGCGGAGAACTACCCAACATGACTCTGCTTTTCTGTTCCCTTAACTGCAAGGTTTCTAAATATGCCAGTACCTGGTTTTCTTGAAATCGATGAAAATTTTAAGGTTGTTCTAAATGTTCATCTCCGTTGAATTTGTGTGGTATTTTTCTGTTGGTACTGCTGTATGTGACCTTTTTTTATTTTCAATTCAACCTGAGGGGAGTTTGTAGTAGTAAGAGGTGTTCTAAGGACTATGGACCAAATATAGTGTGACCTCATTCTATAGTGTTACATGAGTGCTTTAAACAAGTAATGCTCTTCTGAGCACATAAGTCTGCATGTTAACTTTTTCAAGTTGCTATACGATGTATGGTGCATTCAAATTATGCTTACCATCAGCCCAACTATGATACATCACTATTGAAACTAATTTTAAGATGTTGCATTTTGAGAATACCTCTGGAATAATACCTCAAATGTCATAATAATCATATCATATTCAAGTTTTCTTTATAGTTAATTGGTCTTCCTATTCCTCTTTATGATGACTGTGAATTTATGATGTTTGTATTTCAAAGATTATTTGAAACAAAAATGACATCATGTTCTATACTTGTACTAGTCATTCTGTTATTTTTCTTGGCCTGATCAACTTTTTTGCAAAACCTTTTAATACGGTACAATTAGAAGTATGCACCTAGTGGTAGTGAGGGGATAAGTATCATTTTTTAATATTCCTTTTGAGCTAAATATGCTGCTAAATTCAGGATTAAATAGTTATCTACATCATTAAAGCAATTATTCAAACTGTCCATTTGATAATTTATCCCAGTCCTAATGTTTATCTCAAAATATCCTGAATAAATGTACTCCTACAGTCTTGGAGTCCTTTGAAGTTTGGCATATGAAGTGCAAGCCTAGAGTGGATACACCATGATTGCATGCTGGACTAATAAGGTTAAGGCATGTAGGCTGCAGTTGGATGCATTCAGTTTGGGAACCCTTCTGGGGACCAAACCCTATTTCTTTTGGAAGTGTTGTTTTGCTTTGTTACCCCTTCCATTTGGTCGCTAGGACTTAAGACAAAACCATTTCCTGTGCTAGCAAAGGGATAAATTAGTTTGACATATTGGATTAACATTATGTTTCTTTCAGTGTTAGGGTAGGCAGTACTGCAGTATTTTCTATAGCTGTACAAGAATGGTACTAATTGCACTTAAATATTTGAGACGGGAAGGTGCTAACAATGCCGATCTTGATACACATACCATGTTTGTACACATTACACCAAGATAATTGAAGCGTCCTTAAGTATGTGGATGTATTTCTCTGTTTAGCCAGCATACTGTTTCAGCATTCTCTATTCTTCCAAGTATATATGCAAACTTAAGATTTTGAAAAAACAATTTTTACCTTTTTTGTCAAAGAAAATCAGTGAATTGTGAAAGATGATGTCACAATAAAGAACTTGCAAATGTGATTTAATGAGTAACTGATTTCTTTTACAAGTATTCAGGGATAAGATGGTTCACATGTAACATTTTGTATTTTTGTGCTTAAAATGTCCTGCTTGTTATAACAAAACTAGTTTGCTGAAAGAATATGAATGAATTGAAAAGAAAACCGAACACTGAAAAATCATAACACATACTAAAATGTATCGTATTGAACTGGTACATCAATGTCGTGTAGTGCAAAACATTATTTGCAATTCAAAACATTCTCACTATATGGTCACTAAAAGTGTTCTTTGCTTTTATGTTACACATTTACATGTTTAAGACTACTTTGATATATTTGCACTTTGAGTGAAAGTAATATAAAAAAGTCCTAAAATGGTAAAAGATATAAAACCATTTTAAGCTTATATGCCATATATTCACTCATTTAAAATGACCCTTAGTTTACAATTCTTATGTCCCACCCTTCCCCCACGGCTGTGGCAGTATAAGGAAAAGACTTACAACACCTTAATTCAACTATTTTGAAAAGGGGAAGGATATATGTTTGCTTGGGATAGGAGAAAGTTTTAACAACACTTTACTATAATTCACTCTACAATAGGCAGAGATTGTATCTTTCTAGTATGGATAATTATGAAAGAAGTTTGAAACAAACATAGTACATGCTGGGAAAAAGCCCTTAGCTACTTCTAAAATTTACTCCCCGCCATAGGCATACAGAGGTTATCTTGGATTAAGCCAAGTTCAATAGAGCATTGTGACAGCATTCTTCCATGAAGCTGAACACAATAACCACTGTGGCTGTCAAGACTTCCTTTTTCTGCCTGGGTGATTCAACTTTTTTCATTTGACCTAAGGGCACTTTCCTCTCCTGCATATTCCTGAAGGTTGATTTCACTCATTAAACAGAACCGACACACTTTTACATAACTCGATCACTCGTCCGTTTACTTTCATTAATTTATAATATCCGGGTAGTTATGTAACAAGCTCTATGGCTAACAACCATTTAATGACCAACTGTAAGTCACAATGAAGAAAGTACGAGTAGAGATCTGATTTAAAGTGTCAACCAGTCACAGAATATTATTACATTAAAATTCCCACCCTGGATAATTTTCCCCTGATAAATCCGCTGTCACTGTAAAGTCACAATTATCTAGACTGGAAATTGTCCGGCAGGGAGTTGTCCAAGAAGCATTCACACACAGTTGCCCCCATTTTGCTTACCTCATTTATAGATCACTACCTTCTCACAGTGTTAAGTGTCCCCTTAATAAGTACTGCAAATGACTATGTTTAACCATACCATTCAATTTTGGGTATTATTTACTGTCTGATGAGGACATGCAAATGATTGTCTATCCCAGATTTCAAGATGATTGTTAATCCTAGATTTCAAGGACACTTCATCTTGATTACCATGACTACACAATTACACCGTTTCCATGCTCTAGCAAGTAAGGACTGGTAAAAGGATACTACAAAAGTACCCTCTTGTAGGTGTCACTCCACATTTAAAATCATTTTCTATTAAAATTGAGTAGTATTGATGCAACTCGTAACTAGGGTGAGAATGTAGGATAGGTACATGCTAAGTGAGTCATCAATTACGCTCCAAGCTTAGCTCACACATTAAGGGGGGAAAGGGGGAAGCAAGGGTGAGAACAGGAACCCCCCCCCCAATCATTTTCTACTTACTGCCTTACTATCCACCACTGTTCCTGTCATTTCCTCTTGCAAATCTCAAACTATGTAGTTGGCCCTGCTAGGCTGGTTGTTTGCAAAAATTGCCATGTAGATATGCACACTGATAGAATATGTCAAAGGTACAACTTAAAACTAAAACAGAGTGACAAATATGCGTTGCGTATAATGACTTCACTCAACTGAAGAAAGCTGTACATCTTAACATACTGGCAATCTACTACCACATGTGCTCACGAATCATCATAAATAAATAAAAGACTCTACAATAAAAAATAAATAAAACTAAAGAATAAAAATAACATAGAAGCAAACTTACAAGTGTTGAAACATATACCCTGATTGAACAAAGTGATACATTCTTACATGATTGTCTACATCAACATGTGAAATGAATGGCTTCTTTAGCCAGTCATTGTTCATAAAGGCTTTTAAAGCCTGACACAAATACGAATTGGCTCACAACCCAACTGCTGCATCATATAGTAAGGTGTTCTTAAGAAAATTTACGCCATGCAACCATCTGTGCACTAGTCTGATGACTTCACAACACAAATGCTACATTGAGAATGGATTCAATTTCTGTTGACACTTGTTTCTGCTCAAGAATGCTGGCCATGAACGAGTCACTTGATGTATGCAATATGTTGCACTGTGTGATACAACACTGTGATTTCATACTGCTTTATCGCAATAGAGAAGAATCATCAGGGACAAGTATTTCTGCTTGAATGACAGATCATTAACTCTAGTTCAGGCACAGTGAACGTGATATAAAAATCAGGAGAGTTGTACTGACTTCCTAGGGGGCAAGTTTTCTACAAATATTGAGAAGGACAAATTCTGCTTGGATGAGCACCTTAATATGTTGCGGTGTGATTTGCGAAAGCACACCAGCATCAAGGTGATGATAGGATGAACATTACAAACTCCTTAAGGCCCATCTACATGATCATACATTTGTCTATGAATATCATCATACAAACCTTTAAAGGGATTTTCCAGAGACAAAATTCAGTAAGATCAAAAAATGCAGAAAATTTTCTCTTTTAGGAGGTGAAAACTGCATCTCAATAGCTTGCAGTGTTTGGAAGATACAAATTTTCAAAGAATTGCTAATTTTTTCTCGAGATGAAGTGCATTATGGGAAATCTGTGATGTCATCACGGCACATTACTTTGACATAGAATTGAACTTCTTTATGATATTAATGCCGCTGTAGGGAATATTTAGCAATTTTGTTTGTTGTGCCCTACATATGGTGTAGATTTGTGCTTAATCCACATGGAAACATATTTAAACATTCCAACAGTATCAAATTTCAAGGACAAACAGGACATTCAATTATAAAGAAAAACAAAAGAAATCTGATGCAATGTGCCCATTTTACATAACAATCTGTGACCTTGTTGAGAACTGGAGGTATTTTTTGACAAAAATAAGCACTCTTTAATCTGACATATCTTGAGTTAGTAAAAGAGTATTGCTACAGGGTTTGGAGGGCATATATTGCAAAATTTTTCTCTCACATTAGACCCTTGTGAAATGCCACTGGAAAATGCCTTTAAACACTTGTTAGGATGATGAAACATATAGTTTGAATACATTCACACATGTTGGACATTGTTCAAGTTTGTTAGGCAAGCAGTCCCCACAATCATATGTTTGTCCATGAGGATTGTCTTAAAAAGGTGTGATCACATGTTTTTGAAGAAATGAATGATCCTGTAGACAGGGCTTTTTAATTTCCTAAACATAAAAGCATGGGAGAGATTACTGTCAATGTTATGTACAAACTCATACATACAGCAAGGTTTTAAAGATTAACCAAAGAGTTGGTTTAAAATGCAAGAGAAGTACAGAAAGCTTATCAGTTAGCTTATGTATGAATACTGCCTTCTTTAACATGACTGATAAAGTGGAGAACTTTCAACAGTGGCAACTATGACAGAATGTTCCAGCAGAAGTTCGATTCCCTGCTGTAACTTGTTTATTCAAACATAATGTCAAGAACAGTCTTTACAACACAATAATATCACAATGTATAGTGGGATAGACATTTGCAAGTTAGGTAAATTTTCACAAACATACTTTCGGCAAGACAAAAAAGACATTTAGAGACTTGTTTTCAAGGTGAACTGACAAATTTGTTTTCAAGGTGAACTGACAAATTAAAAGACAAGAAATTAAAAATAGAAAAGTAACTAAAGAAGCAAACAGTCATTCCTTTCTGTAAGCAATTGTCTACAAGTGTTGTGTTGGGTATATATACATAATACTCAGTTCGGATGATACTATTATCATTGGTATTAAGATCTTGAAACTGTATGGCATGGTTATTTTCTGGTTTGATACTAACAACCCTGTTATTTTATCCTTCAACTACACTTTCACATTAAAATAGAATTAAGATCAGTTTATGGTAACAAATGACATCTGAGGAATTCTGTAAATATTTTGAGACATTCTCTACAGAGCATAGCTAAGAGGTTTCAGAATTGCTTAGTGCAGATGGTCCTCAGCAATGGTTTATGTGTGTTCTTGTATGCATAATGATGTTGGTATTAGAAGTGTCAAAGTACACATGATACATCAGACTACTGCTATTGAACTTTCATATCACTGGCCAGTGATATAGCTAGCCTGTCCTTGTGCAACAAATGTTGCATAACACAAAAAATATTTAGCACAAAAAATATCTGAAGAGTAATTTCTGTGCATGTCTGTTTTCAAAGAAACCACCTTGATTCAGTTCTGCAAAGAATATGTCATTATATATTGTACTTTCCACCTCAGTAGGGCCAAATACTGCACTATTTACCATCTATGCACCTCCTACTAAAAAATTTGATCAAAGGAAAGGGGGACACACCCTCCCCTTAGACCTCCCCCAGGCCATCCATCCCATTACAAATGTCATGTTGTAGAACTGTTCTAGCTAGGACACTGTTATTGACCAATACTACACTTCTACCCACTTCAGACTGCCTCAAAGGTTTAAAGGTGAGATACTGAAATATATAACATGAGCAGCTTATGTAGGAAAATTTAAAGGATTTTTAATCCTGTTTAGAGTATGTTACACCTTACACATCTGCTACCTTCAAAACGTTGGAAGTCTCAAGGCACAAATGGAAGCATTTGTTTTATGATGACTATTTTCTTATCTTCCAAATGTACTTTTTCAACTATGCTTTACTTTCTTATGAAAGCCTTAAAAATAATGAATTTAAAGGAGTCTACACATTATCCATTAGTTCAACCACTTATAGAGCTGTCAGGGTTGACTGGCACTTACTTGAACTGTAACAATATAGACATCATAAGAATAATCCTTCTATGTGAAAAGATAAAGTATGTTAAATTATATTAAATATAAGAGAAACAATTAGATAAATTTAATACTAGTAGGAATGTTTGGGTTGGACTGGATTGTTTACTTCAAGGTATTAACATATATAAATTCTTCAAGGTTTAAATGATATCTTACATCAAGGTTAAAAGAAAACACTCTCATTCTTTAAATCCCTACAAGACAACAGGAAGATTCACATGTACCTAGGTAACAAAAGACATCACCAGAAAGATATCAGGGTGAGGTTTTAAGTATTTCCCATAAAACATGACAAAAGCTTTGTCATAAAGACCAACAAAGCATCCCACATTTTTGTTTCCATGTACTCAAGTATCCTAAGTCTTTTTTTTAAATGATGATATTTTGTATTTTCCTCTTGTTCTCTACCTTTCAAACTTCAAATATAATTATTACCAAACCATGAAAGTTAGACAACCTGCCAAAATGGTTATTTTCCCCTATACCGATGTTGAGCTACAACTAGTTTTGTTAGAAGCAAAACGACATCTCCTCAACACCAGTAATACATGCGGAATATGAGACACAAGATGGCTCAAATTGTTATCAATGTTTCACTAAATGTTCAGAAAGGGGGCATAATGTGTAATTTGTTTTATATAATTGAGCATAATTGATAATCTACATTTAAAGCTCCTGCAATGTGGAGCTGATTAACTTTTAAGTGTACTACTCTATAACCATTCCAACGACTGCATATACATCACTCACTATCCCTGCACTTCAATCCTACAATCTTTTTTCTTTTTTATTATTCCCATGCAGATATTAATAGTTTCATACTCTTATGGTATTTCAGCTGCATACTAACAACAAGAGAATGATTCTAATACTATGTTTAAAATGTCTTCTTGGGAACCCTTGGTCTCCCTTCCCCCTCCACTTAATCCCCTCAATACATACACACATCTCCTTAAAATGTTACCTGCAGGATTCCTCCTCCAATCAGAAATGAGGTTCAAAAGAGTATTATTGCACACAGCCCCTCTGAATATGACGTACCCTCAGCATCACCTGTAATTCCAAATCCTAGAATTTTCTCTGTCTGCTGATGATGACCTTACTCTTAAACCTGGCCTCCCTGGACTGTTTGTCCCATAAAGCTTAGAGCTCATCGGCCGATGGCCTCTGAAACCTGATCCCTGCAAGAAGATTAAACACAGCAATGATAACGGCCTTTCTTCCTAATTTCTTGGTCATTGCATAATAAACAACCTCACAAAATAATTATATCGTGCATTCAAGGTAAAATGCAGTTACCCTAGGAAAAACAAAAGAGTCATGTTATCATCAAATACTAACAATATGTATATAGGTATGATTCTTTGAACACACTCTGGGGAAATCTGTTGTATATCTATATCACTTGATGTCTCAGCTGCCTGTCTCTAATATAACATTCTAATCATCCTGGGAATTGAGCCACGTACTTGTGATGAAAGTGTAATTTCTGTTGGCTAGATTGGTATTTCTTGAGGAACTGAATACTTTCTTTAAAGGGCACAAGCAGTCACCCGAGTTTAATTTGTATATTCAGGTATGGTAAATCATGTCTGGTTATTTAAACATGTGACAATTTGTTTTGTTGCACTTTCAAATTTCCACAAAGTAATTCTTTGGCTTAAATACCTTAGACATGCAATATTTGAGGTGTGAGATATTACCATCATTGCATGGTCTTTAAGAGGTTAGGAACATTGCCAATATCTCTCGAAAATGCTTGTCACTTTTAAATGAAAGAATATACCTAAAATACACACTGACACATTATACTAATCTTTCCACTGGACAAAACATTCCTTAGAAGTTGTCATATTAAACACATACAAACACACACACACACATACATAAACATGACAGTAGGTATGCGTTTCATATTATGCAAGCACACACATTGTACGATTGTTGGTACATAACTTATTTATACCAGAATTCCACATACACATAAAGGCATGCATGAACAAAATTGTACCACATTGACAGTAAACAATTAAAAGAGCTAAAGAACATGGTCCTTAAAGCAGAGTGGTACATTTCTCATGTTCTTTCAACACTAACACAGACTTTTAGCGAGTGCAGAGTCTATGGCAGAGGTTCCAACCAGTGGTACATTAGGTTTTTCTCAGTGGTACATGGCATGGTACACAGCATGCTTCATTTCTTATTTGTCTGGAGTGGACATCTAACACTAATGCATGTATGTTAACGCATTAACTTTATTATAGTTGAATATTAGTACAGTGGTACTCAGTGGGACCATGCAAATGTGAAATGGTACCCCAGGAGAAAAAGGTTGGGAACCCCTGGTCTAAAGCTATGACTCCACACCCAATAAACAATTACTTGAAACCTGGCCAAGTTGGTGGGTCCTCTTATACAGGGCAACACCATGACCACAAATGGCACTTAAGCTTCAAAACTTAAGTCAATTTTCACATGTACATAGAATTTTGTGTTTTTCTACACTGATGATTGACAACATTAATACAATGCACCTGTGAAGCAACTTGACCTAGTCCAGGGCTCTGCACTTACTTTCAAACTCACTTGCCAAGTCGGGCAAGAAAACACTGAAATCCACTTGCCCTGACATATTTTCACTTGCCTCTTGTGGTAGGACAGATAAAATATTGATTTCCTATGGGTATGCTTATGTACAGCCATACAGGTGACAACAATCCTTGAAATTAGTCTTTACAATAATTGGATTCCACCCTTCTTCCATCTTTGTGTAGAGAAGTTTTTCCAAATTAACAGTAATAAACTACATTTTAAATTCAGGGTTCTCAACCCAAGAGTCTGTGTGTGGGTTCTCAACATTTTTTCATGGGTGGTGTGATTTGTGAAATGAAATGTTTTAATTTGTTTCCCTCTAATACTGTGGGAAAGTATATTTTCTTTGCACTTCAAATTGTGAGATAGGAGTTACTAGGCCTAGCCTACTTGCCCATTCGGGCAAGTTTAAACAAGAGAGAGCTTGCCTGAAAATTTTTTACTTGCCCCGGGCAAGAGGGCAAGTGTTAATGTAAAGCCCTGCCTACAGTATGATACAACAAGTGCAAGGTTTCCTATATTCCAGACCATATGATAGTTTTTCCAGGCATATCACTCATAATCAAAGGGCTTTAGAGACCACAACACAATTCTGGCCTTTTTTAATTTTTCTCCTGACATCTCCACTGTTAGAAAACCTGGCATATAATGCTTTTGTTTTTTAACCTGAAAAATTCCAACACATGGAGTAAATGAAAGTATGAACTACAGCCCAAAAAGTAATAACATAAGTATATTTAGTTTGACAAGGTGAGAAACAGTTTCACCTCACACGACAGTTTTAAAATATGATCTTTGCAGCAGGCATAAATACTTCGAAAGAAAACGAGTTAAAAGCAATGTAGGACAGACAATGACAAGCATTTGTGACAAAGTTCATAAACATTGTTGACTAATGGCTCAAATGCTTCTACAACATGATCAAGAAGTCCAACAAAGAAGAAATGGCTACAGAAATTCACACATATCTCAACAGACATTCTGAGAGTCATGCTACAAGATGCAACTGGAGGAAATGATCTAACGAACAAATGTACATTAAAACTGGTTACACTGATCTTACATTATCAGTAAACGGTTAGTACTTCCATTCACGGCCATTCTTGCCAATGCAAAGAGAAAGTTAAGAAATTAGAAACTTAACAAGCTAATTTCCACACTTAGTTTAAAAAATATGTTATAAATTAAAAGCAATAAGTTATAACTAACTGTATACTTAGGTCACATTTTCTTGGTTGGACACTTCTATGAGGTGGGGCGAACAAGACCTGAAATTGTTAGCAATGCAAAACTTAAAGCCAATACAGAGTAGCCTGCATACCTGGCTGAAACATTTCTCTAAAGATACATAAAAAATGTATGAGAAAAGTGCCCATGTTTTGCCCCTTTGGTACAGGTTGTTTACGAAGACTCACACACCACACCACAATATACTGGTGTCAAATAATGAACAGGAAATGACTGTTTTTAAAATAATTCTTTAAAAAACACTCATAGAAGTTTGAAAGTAATTTCCTTAATTTCCCTGTTGTATATTTTACAAATATTTTATCAGCATGGCACCTTTAAATAAATGGTCAGAGCTGAACCTAGCAAAAGCTTGCATAAACTGTTGAAACATGTAAAAAGTTCTTTAAAAAAAAACAGGACTTTAAGAAACTTACATATGCTGGTGGCTTTGGTGTCATGGCTGGATAATTGGTAGCTGTATCTGAGGTAACTATATTGAGTGAGAAAGATAACAAAAGCATAGTTCAACTTACCAAATGTTGCAAATGTAGCTGATGGTGCTTACATAATGACTTTTATGTTACAGAATTACAGAAAGTAAGGAAAGGAGTATACAACATGGGCAGTTCTTTCCAATTACTGTATAGAATTTGCAAGTTAAAAACAATTTGCTAAAAGGGGTAAAACCAAGGAGGAAATGCTGCTAGTAACCAGAATCCAAAAATGCATTGAGGTTTCGATGATGCATACTGTATATTATTTGCAATAATGCTATGTTATCCCATTTCTTTCAGGAACTGGTAAAATGCTATCTTAAGGTGTTGGAAAAATACAGTTTTGTGTTCATATTTGATCTTGGGAATTCTTGGGAAA
>WURT03593716.1:7072-20596 GCA_009936505.3 Holothuria glaberrima
ATAGTTGCAGTGTGAGTACAATGTCATGAGTACAGAGACAGATGTAGTGTCTTTTGGTTGTATGAGTACCATAGTCGTAGTGTGAGTACAATGTCATAAGTATAGAGACTGGTGTAGTGTCTTTTGGTTGTATGAGTACCATAGTTGCAGTGTGAGTACAATGTCATGAGTGTAGAGACAGGTGTAGTGTCTTTTGGTTGTATGAGTACCATAGTCGCAGTGTGAGTAAAATGTCATAAGTATAGAGACAGGTGTAGTGTCTTTTGGTTGTAAGTATGAGTACCATACTTTTTGTGTGAGTACAATGTCATGAGTATACAGTTGCATTGTCAGGCTTTTGAATTGAAGTTTAAGTACATTTCTTGTAGAAGTAAAACCACAAAATTTTGCATTAGCACCAATGATTTTCAAAGTATATGAGTAAGAGTTGAGTACAGTTCCCTAGTCACGGCAAGTATGGTGTCCTGTCATGTGAATAATCAACTATGCCATTTATGTGGTGACATGTAATTTTGGAGAAAAGTTTTGCTTTTTAAATATAAATTTGAAAATTTGAATTTCTGGATGATTTAGATCTTCCTTTAAAATGACTGTACCCTCTCACATCACAACACCCAACATCTTACTGTTTCAAGCAAATACAGGCTGGTTGGCAAATTGTTGAAATGTCGTAAGCACAACATATCGAGAAATGTAACTTTTAAGTACTTCTGACTTAGCCTGCTTGTAGATGCTCTACATTGAGTCTAAGAAGGATAGGATTTGGGGTTGAGTTCCAAGGTCATTTAGGGTTACCAGAGGTCCAGGTCAATTTTAGAAAAAATATCTTAACAATATCAAGGGAAGGATAACTTCATATGTAGATTCTCCATTTGAATTTAAGGGATGATTTAGTGTTTAATGGAGGGAAGGAGGACAAAGGTCATTGGGGTCACCTTAGTTCAAAGTGCTTAAATCTTGTAACCATAGTACATTTCATAGTACATGTCATGTACTATTAGTAATACATTCCAAGGTCTTTCATTCTGCTATTGTCTGGCACACCCTGCCACATGGCAGAATGAAAGTATTCACCATATATTCAAAAGGTATACCAAATGCCAATAGTCAGTGATATTCTCTCTTTCTCTTCAAAATGTGTAGTCCATTACACAAAGTATTGTAGTACAGTTTTCAAAAATTTTTGTTTCAATCTTGTTCTGAATAAAGGTGTGCATAGACTGCCCAAAACTTGGACCAACCAAAACCACCAGAAACAATAGTTGGTTTTAGGTAGCCTTGGTGATATCGGACCAATGGTTGGATGGTCTGACCTGTCATGAAGACGACATCATTTTGGTTTAGGATGGTCTCTCTGGTTTAGAGCCAGCCGGAGAAATATTGATAAAACCGACGATTCAAGTGGTGTAACTTTAATGCCTCTTTACAAAGGCACAGTTACAACCCCCAACTGAACAAGAATGGCAAAACCGTATAGCTAGGTTATGGTCTCCGATTGTATCCGATTGCACTCTTATTTAGAGTCCATGCAAATCCTTATTTCTCAGTATTTTAATTTTTGGGTTTCGATGAAAAGAGAAACCTATGCATTCATGCCGGGGGTGTGTGTGTTATGTGAGTGTGTTTGTGAAACTGCTCGTTATCGTGATATCTCAAAAGGGGAAACTCGTCCATTTCTCAGCTTGGTACATAGATGTCCCATATTGAGAGGAAGAACCCTACTGTTTTGGTGAAGGTCAAAGGTCGTTTGAAGTCACTGGGGGTCAAACTTCGAAAACCTTGTTAACACGATATCTCGAGGTAGGAAGCTTGGAAAATTTTTATACTTAGTATGGAGATGGATTATGGTGAGACGAAGAACCCTATTGTTTTTCATGGCAGACAAAGGTCATTTGGGGTCACCCGCGGGTCAAACCCTGAAAACCTTGTTCAAAAGATATCTCAAGGTACAGTAGGAAGCTTGGATGAATGTCATGCTTAGTATGTGGAGGCATTATGGTAAGAAGTAGAACCCTATTGTTTTTGGTGGAGGTCAAAGGTCATCTGGGGTCACTGGGGTCAAACCTCTAAAACCTTGTTAACACGATATCTCAGGGAAGCTTGGATAGATGTCATACTTGTTATATGGATGCCTTATGGTGATGGAAACCTATGGCATTATAGTGGAGGTTAAAATCATCAGTGGCACCAGAGGTCAAAATGCAAACTTTCCCAAGAATTCCCCCGATCAGATATAAACACAAAGCTGTATTTTTCAAACAAGTTTAGGTAGCATTTGATCAGTTACTGAAAGAAATGGGACATCATGGCATTATGTGGAACAACTCATACTGTATCATCAAAACCTCAATGCATTTTTGCATTCTGGTTTATTTACGTACAATGGAGAAGATATTATCAACTGTAGGATCCTATAGCTTGTGTCAGGTTTTTCAGTTTGGTCCAGGGTGGTGTGAGAGCTCCTTCAGTTTGGGCAGTTTGGCTAACTCCACAATCGATGTCAGTTTGGTCTCAAGTGGTCTGAGTATGATGCATCATTTGTTTCACGTGGTCCTTGTTGTGTCCAGAATGACAATTGGGTGGTTGGACATCAAAAAACCAGAGCGACCCACCCCTATAGATCTGAGGCCGGCTAGCTGTTAACTAAAAAATTTGAATGTGCTGATGCATTGAGAAGTTGATACTTCTTCGTGTTCAAATTCAAACTGTCAATTACACAGTCAGCCATTCTTTCATTTACTGTAGTCAGTAATGTAAGTGCCATCTCGCATCTGTGTACACTCATTCATTTCTGACACACAAATTCTGAGGATTCCATTGGATCGCTTTGGCAATATTTTTGTCTTTTTCTCAGACCTTAATAATTGATCGTCTATTATCAAACCACTGCCCAGTGATAGTATGTATCCAGTTTGACCTCCATTAAAGGTCTGTGGACATGTAATAAATTCAGTTGTTTTACTCAACAAAGCTAGATTAGAATCCCCTATTCAAAAATCTGTTGGAATTATTTGAATATCTTTTACCATTCTCCAGATATTTCTCTTCAAAGTTTGACCATTTGTGGGACTTGTTCATTAGCTATGCAAAAGTATGATGTGGAGTGTTGCACAGTGTCTGTATTTCTTTTGTTATTCCTTTATAAATTATCTGTTAATTACTTAATAGCTAGTTTCTACTTTGGTGTATAATGTGGATATTTCCAAAGGACTAAATAGTTACTTCCAAAATTAACCCTTCGGGGCATCCCAAAATTACAGCTGTCCTTGGAATGAAGGCTAAACTAACAAAGGATAACATTACACCCAGTTGACAAGTCCCTCTCTGTGCATCACAAATTTGCATTAGTAGCTCATGTTTATTCATGGTGTTGGTAAAAAACAGTAATTGTCTCGTAAAATGGTCAATATTTGATGGATTTTAATGGGAATTGCGGCTATTTTTAGCATTTTGAACGCTTTTTACACCAAGTAGGCAAGCATCACATTTACATGTCTACAGACCTTTAAAGCTTTTGTTTAAGAAAATATCTCTATAGAAGTCTATCATACAATAATGGAAAAAGCTATCACACTTTTTTTTAGCAAACCAAGAACTCTGTCATAAATTTTATTTTTAGCTACAACATTTTTATGAACTTCCCTTTCTTTCAATTAGTCAGAACATTTTAAAAAACAAATTAAGGAAAACTATCTATCTGTTTCAATCTTGTTTGTTTTTTTCAGGCCTGGTACCATTAATGTCAATGGCGTACTGATGATGAACAGTAACACAGACCTTTCCAACCCAAATACCATCCAGGACATAACCAATGCATTGAATGAATCAATAACAGCTAATGGAACACTTGGGAATCTGAACATCATCGATGGATCTCTTGGAGTGTCAGGTAGTATTTAAACTGGCTGATATTATTGAAACTAAAACTTTTGTGTTCATTATTCTTATGTGTGATGGTGTAAAACAATGACAAGTCTTAATCTTCTCTTTGTCTTTAATAATGCCATGATTATATTATAATGTGTGTCAAAAGTTGATTACTGCATTATTTTGGTTCCATAACAGTTTGACATATACTTACAAGCTGCTTTGAGTAGTTTTCAGTGCTTGCACCAATGGAGGAGACATTTCGTTTTGTTTCATTTATTTGTTTTATCACTTCACGCATACGTACAAATACACATGATGAATGGTGATAGAGACATATGTACATGAGGTGAAGGGAAGTACAAGAAAAACCGTGCTGGGCTTGAAAATATCACCTCCCCAATACTACAAAACAAACAGTGTACAATAGCTAACAGAAAAGAGACAAAGAAAAGAACAGATTGACCCTCAGGAGAAACCTAACTGCTAAAACAAAGAAGAAACGAAAGAACACACATACCGCAACCCCAACCTAACCCCCTCCCCCCATTTGTGTAACAGCAAGAATATAAAGATGAGGACAGATGAGGACATCTCCCATAAAGGAATCTCTCATGCCACATACTTCCTCCTGAAGCAACTATGCTACTTACATGTTGTTTCGGCAAACCCCCTCTGTCCATTTAACCCCCTCCCCTTGTTTCAAAGCCTCATGCATCCACTGGTGGTATTGGTTATCTGTGAGATTCCCATGCCATAGTTGTGAGGTCCTGACTTTCATCATGCCTTTCATAGTACCAATTTTATAAACAGCATGTACATGCATGTATGTGTCTTGGCATGTGACCAAGTGTTGCGGTTTGGTAGAAGGGGGGCAAAGCCATAGAATGAGTTTAATATTGGTTTTCTTCTTTCTACTGTGTCGTATTATTCCAAGAAAGGAAATTTTAATGAAATTAGTGTTAGATCTGTTTACAATAGATTTCATCCTTTTCTTAGATGATGTGTGCTTATTGTCTCCATGCTTGAATGGAGGTGTTTGCCTTGGAGGAGAAATGGATAACGTTTCTTGCGACTGTGGCATGACTGGTTATGAAGGACAAATATGTGATGAGAAAGGTAAGTAGTGATCTGTAATTACCTCCATCTTTTGGTAACTTTAATGGAAAAGTTTGAATTTTGCATGATTGAGATACAGGATGTCTGGAACTTTCTTGATAATGCACAAAGCTCTGACAGGGATAGTAGGCCTTATGCATATGAAGTTGCAGAACAGAAAGTGGCAGAGGCAAGCACGAATAATTGCAACTTACACCAACCGTTGTAGGCAACTGATTTGTGTACCTTTAGGGTACGTTCATAAGTCTACGTAGTGGGCATGCCAAGCCTGACATTTTGCGTGCAGTGTGCTTCATTGTTTACCCTCCAAAACAACATCATGTGATGTCAATGCATAAGGTCTACTGCAAATATTAAACTGGGAAGGAATTTTGGATGTTGTGGCTTTTGTAAAGATTTTTAAGAGATAAACTTTAGTTGCTTGATGAAATTGCAAAATAATCTTCTAGCTAGTTTAGTTTTGAATAACTTGAGATAAAGACTCTGTCGAATGCCAAACAGCGAACTTAATACTGTAAATTGGACAACTGTTACGCTGCTCATGTAAAAAATAAGAAAATGAAACACAATACATACAGTTTTCTTTCACGGTTTAACATTGTATGGTTTTATCTCATGTAGTCTTGTGTCACATTTCCCCTGCAGTTGACTATTGTTCTAACAATCCCTGTCAAAATGGAGGGACCTGTACAAGCGGTAGCCTCTCGTTCAGCTGCGAATGTTCAGTGGATTACACGGGTGATATGTGTCAGACAATGGGTGAGGACACAAAGTTTATTTAATTATTAAATTTTACATATAGGACTCTCACATTACACTAAGTGAATGTTACTTTTTCTTTCTGTATTTTTTGTGTACAATTTTGCTGAAAATTTCAAGATTGAGATTTCATCTTTAATTTATATTTTTGATTTTGTTTTGTTTGGGTGTGGAGCATCATGATTGCCCTCTTGAACAAGTGTTTCCACATAACTGAATAACAGTTAATTCTTTATGCGAATGATTTATTTTTGTGATAGAGTACTAAACCAAAACAGTAACAGTTTTAGTGCTGAGACCAGTCGGCGAATTTTGAAAACAAATACTCGCAAAGTATTTGCGAACGGTTAAAGAATATTCGCAATAGTGGTAAACACCACAAATTTTGCGGAACTAATTGTGGCTACTAGCGGGATCCCGAGTTAAACATATTTTGTGGAACTATAGTTGTAGCAGGATCGTGAGTGTAACATCAGCCAGCCAATCTCAACTCATGACATGGTCAATACAAATTTTGTGTGTATTCTTACATGTAGTTAAGTCAGTGGAATTCCCCACTGAGTTTGTGTTATGATCACAAGCAATGCTTGTGTCTTGGTATCTTCTCATCCTGTCTTGTGGTCAGTATAGTCTATTTCTTTGAGACATGGCAAATTTTATAATCGGTAACTTTTAATAAATTTGTTTCTTGTGTAAAATAACAAACAATTGGTTAATTAAGGTGATCTTGAGATGTCACACTTGTAAGATATCTGGGGGAGTGAATTGAAAGGCTTATTTGTGAGTATTCACATGATCAATTTTGGTAACCGATTTTCCTCAATTGTGTACAGTTAGTGAGTACTGGCTATTTGGTCCCAACACTTAACAGTTTGCAAGACACTGTTCATGAATCCGTCTTATTTTGTTTATTTTGAGTGAGGCAATTGCTGCACCTGCTTTTTGTGATTGTATATGCAGATTGTTTTGAATAAATCTGGCCTCAAGAGGGAATATTCTGCAGTCATATGGCAGATTCTGTTAAACTATGTCTTCATGCCAGGCTCCTAATCAACTAATTATTTAGATTAAATTTAAATTTGCTTCATTTGGAAGTTCATTTTATATGTGAAAAACATAGATTAAGTGCTCTTAGATGGTCATAGAGTATCAACCCCACACCAACCTCTGAGCTTTTTATAGAGCACACATATCCATTTTATAAAGTAAAAAGTTCAAAGGTGTCACCCTTCCAAGGGTGGGAGAAGGTGATTTTGTTTTGATAAGAGACAATTTATCCATTAAGAAATAAAGATAATGATTTTTGTCCCCCTCTGAATAACAGTTGACCATTGTGCTGGATCCCCATGCAACAATGGAGGCACATGTGAATCGGGAAGCAATGCAATGTATACCTGTAACTGCACTGTAGATTTTAGCGGTGATAACTGTGAGACACGAGGTAAGTGAATATACTTAGGTTTGTATAGAGCACACATATCCATTGTACAGAATGCTCAAGGTGCTATACATGAATTGTTCAATCCACCTCAAGTCCCTGGTGGTCATACAATCAGTTGTGCCATTTTGGTGCTAATGGTTATGAAATACTCATTCTGCATTATTTAGGATATGTCAGTTACATAGTTACTACTGGTGTTGAACTGGTAATTGTATCAATATTGTTATTTGATGACATCCCCGGGACGGATCCAGGACTTCTGTTTGGGGTGTGCACTAGATTCACTCATTGTGGGAGCGTTTTGTTCATCTGAAGGACTTAGATTGAAGAAAAAAAAAATGGTGCTCTCAGTATGGTGTGCGAGTTTCTATATCAAAACAAGAAGAGCAACAGTGAGATGTTCTGCGATAGAATATTAAAGGCACAATTAATTAATTTTCAATTTAAAAACAAGATTAGATGAAATTTTGGGGGGTGCACGTGCACTCAAGGCACCCCCTCTGGATCTGCCACAGCATCCAACAGTTTAGTCTGATATTAGCATAGGCAAAATCAGTCTAAATGACCGGTTCTGCGTAAGTGATATTTTTCCTAGAAGAGCCGTTACCATGTTTACTTCTGATTGACTTTACTTCTAATACCATTGCTTTAACAACTTCTTAAATCTTGACATTATATCTCTAAAACATATCAGATTAACTGAATATCCCTTCCATACTCGGTCTGCAGTGAAAATGTCCTTAGATATGTCTGCAAACAATAATTATTACCATTAAGTGCCTGAAACTTCAAACAATTTGCATCATGCATGCAGTTCATGTAGTGCACTCAATGGAACATATTACAGATGTTCTGAAAATACTATTGATGATGTGAATTGTTGAATTGTTCTTACAGTTGATCACTGTGCTAATTCACCTTGTCAAAATGAGGGAACTTGTACGTCAGGAACTAATGGCGTCTATACTTGTGAATGCACTGTTGACTATACAGGTGACAACTGTGAGCAAGCAGGTAAGTTGCACCACCAGAAACTCATTAAATTGCTAATATATTCTTTATAGAAATGAATACTGCTGTTTATTTTCCTTTACACTTTTTCTGGATAAAACTTAGTCAAATAAACTCAATCAAACGTTTTAGAGCTCGAGGAACATTACAGATCTAAACGTATGCATCTGTTGTTATGGTAGAACATGAGCAATGGGGTAGCTTGTGTTTGTGCTTCATGGGGTGGTTTGCTTATTGCCCCTTTGTAGGGAAAATATTTGTCCCATTGCTACATAGAGAAGATGAGAAATTGCAGTTACTTTGCTAGTTGAGCTGCATAGAGCAATGTCAGTTGCCACAGTAACAGTTACCATGGTAATAATTATTTTTCCTGAGTTACTATTAACTTAGTGCTAACCCCAAGTGACAAAAGGGCCAAAACTCTAAACATGTCCATGTGTGTGTGTGTTTGTATGTAAGTGTACGTCCAATAATTTTGGTGCAAAGATTCCTCCTCAACAACTTTAACAGTTTTATTCAAATTTGATAGGGAGGTACCCCAGAGATGAGGTAGTCAAGGGCGAACCCTTACTTTGCAGGCCCCTGGAAGCTAAATTCAAAGGTCAGAGGTTGAAGGTCAATTTTGGTGAAAATATATTTTTAATTTAATTTTGAGAGGAAACATTGGATTGACAAAGACACTTAACAGGTTTAATGGAAATGTCAAGTATTACCAAAGTATGTGGTTTCCATGGAAACCAGGATCCAAAGTCATGAGGTTTAAAGGACAACAACATCTGAAGCACAATGTGCTGGCAAAGAGATAAGCAATTTGTAGACTACAGTCTTTTCTTTTTATACTGTAGTAAAAAGTGCTTCCCCCAGAAAACAGTGCAGCCTGTGGAGACCCTCTTTCCTCCCCCTAACTACAGTAGTGGACTTGAGATGAATATACTCAGTATATCAAGTTTCAAGTAATGATTGTCAGCCCACATACATCAGGCATACAGCTGATGTAAGTCTCTTCTCCCAGATATTTAATTTTTAACAATGCTTCAAATTTTTGAGTGTTGGACATTTTACTGACTAGCTGGTCCTGTTCTGTTTAGTTCATACAGAACTAGGTTAATACTTCAGAATTACAATAGCAATCTTTATACTGTACCCTTTCTTTTTCTTCCTGCAGTGGATCATTGTGATGGGGATCCATGCAGTAATGGCGGTTCCTGTACCGCTGGCACTGAGGGCACATTCACATGTGCATGTACTGCAGGATTCACTGGAGATACTTGTGATACTACTGGTAAGACTTAAAATGAATGCACTACCCTTTTAGATAACACTAGATATGCAAGGTCACATGTATCAAGTGTGAGGCTTCCATGGTTAGATCTTCCCTCCTACCTACAAACTAAGACATATTTACCTCACACACTTTTCCTTAACAGCTTGCTTTAGGGTAGTATTGAATATTGAATGCATATGTGTCAAACTTATTGTCCAGGTGACTTGAATAAGGTTTAGACAGGGTTCCAGTGCAGAAAGGCAAGTAGCAAAAGTGCAAACAGCACATGCCGAGTTAGCTAGTAAACTGGTCCAGTCCTGTGAGTAACCATCTTGTCTACTGGCCAACAGATTTTGATGACAAGCATAGGTCAAGTGGAAAGAAAGCTATAGCATGCCCAGAGAAAAACCCATGTACCACTAGTGGGAATTGAACCAATACACCAATGAAACACAAAGGTGTTCATTAAAGTATTTAACCACTGTGCCACCTGAAAACCTGGGAAATATTAAAAAATCTTCAAGTGCTGTTTATGTGTACTGTAATTTTTCTATTTCTTTCTGTTCATCAGTCTTAAGAAAAATCATCCCAGTTTTGAAACATGTCTGGAAGAGTCTTAAATTTTGTTACTTAAAAAGTGGGAAACTTGAATTAAAAAGAGAATTTTGTAGTAGTAAAACTTGACAGTAAATTTTGAGCAGAAAGTGAAGCTTAATTGAAGGGTTGGATTTTTGGGCACATAACCTTTTAGAGGGGGGTGGGGTGGGGAGGTTGTCCTTTAAATTACTTGAAAAATGCTGCCAGTGTGAGAACTCATTCTTTCAGAAATCACCATAAACTTGGCATCTGTATGAAACCATTGCTTTAAAGTTAAGACAAGTGTTGAGTGTTAAGTCCAGTGTATGTATAATAGTGAAAGGTTGCATGTTTAGTAGAGTATGGCTGTATGCTCCTGTTTGAGACTGTTGATTATGTAATTTAACAATGTCATAAAATCATAAAAGCAAAAATGTTGCAGTCAAAGAGATGTGTTTAGCTAAGGTGTAAATCTGAAAAAAATGTTTTTTTTTTTTTGCTACTGGAAACAAATAATTGGTAGTTCCCTGCTTGCAGATTGTCAATGTTAAAAATAGTTTTGATTGGTCATTTTCAAATATCTGTAGTAAATATCTTGCTTCGAACAACAAATGTGTAGGTATGGAGCATTTAAAAGTAAAAATACACAATGAATGAGGTTTCTACATTTCCTTTCATGTATTAAAACCAGTATAAATGAAAATCATTCATAAAGAGGAGTACAAAAACAATCAAAGATCAAGATGCTTACAACAAATAATAAAATAATTTAAAAATAGTATACGTTTAAAAAAATATTGAGCAGGGTTCTTAAAATCTTAAAAGGATTAACATGTAGATTGCACAAATGAAATAACTCTGCTAACGTTGTTATGCAATTTCTGCAAGTTTCCTGTGGCTTTCTCTTCTGAAAAATATGTTTTTATTCTTCATTTTATGACATCAGTTGATCTTTGTGCGGATGGTCCATGTCAAAATAGAGGAAGTTGTGAATCAGGTGCTGATGGGTACACTTGTACGTGTACTGCTGATTTCATGGGTGAAAACTGTACTGATATAGGTAAGTTATACAGGATGTCATGAAGAGATCATCCTGATAGTAAAACATGAGCTAAGTTCTTTTTTTTTTCATCTTTGGAAGGGGAAGGGGAGTAGTTACAAGCAGGAATAGATACTAAGTGGCTTATCTTTCAAACAGTAATTTTATTTGACAATTCTCATATGCTGAGTGCCTTCTCCACATGGGAATATTTCACTTGAGTAAAGTTTTGTGCAATAACAATTAAACAATTAAAGCTAAGAGGTAATTGTTTGCCAGCAACAGTCTTAGAGTCTTATCCAGAGAAATCCACCATGAAGCAGAGACTTATAGGTTGTTTGATTTTAGTATTGTACTTGAAAGTGGTCTTTTACCAGAAATATTGAAATAGTTTGCCTGCTGGAAACATACACTTATCCTAAAGCAATCTGACTATGGTGAGCAGTATGCCACTCAAAGCCCATGTAAAGCCCATGTAAAGGTGTTTTTGTTTCAGGGGGAGTACAAAACAAGACATTCAAATGGGTATAAACTAATACTAAGTAGTTGATAGACTGTTTGGGGGTTATTGTAATCATCAGTTTGAGAATTGATGGTGTAGTCATTAATGAGACACATTACAGGACATGTTAGAAGATGATTAGTAATTTTACATTCATTTGTATTAGGCTTTGATACAATTAAAGATTTTTGGCCCCCTGTTAATAGAAATGTGGTGGAGGGAGGGGGTGTGTTTAAGGCACTTACAGAGAAGGGACAGTCTCCTTTTTGTTGTATCTTTGCTCATTTAATTTACTTTTTTATCATGTTATTTTATTTATTCATTTATTATTTTTTTTTTTTTTGTTGATATTTTTGAAATTTGAAAACCAAACAAGTATCATCAATGCCATATCAAGTCAATACCAAATGCATACTCTTGTGTATTCAAAGGGAAAATGCGGTCACCCCATGTCTAATAAGGTTACAGTTTTACATACTTCTGTTTTTTGTATTCATTCAGTGATATTTTTGACACTGATTTGCAAGTTATTCAAAATCATTCCTTAGTCAATCATAATATGCAATGTTCAGAATGATCGTGGTAGATTCTTATTTGGAAATGAAGAGATTTGGTAAGTTTAGCTGATATTTTAGGAGAAAGTTGCAACGACTGCTTACACTCTTCAATGTTCTGTGTATTTCAGTGGATCACTGCATGACTGCAATGCCGTGTAATAACGGAGGAACGTGTAGTCTGAATCAAGGAGGTGGCTACACTTGTAACTGTACTGTAGATTATACAGGTACCAATTGTGAGAATGCTGGTGAGTAGTTTTGTATGCCTTATAATCTAGAACTTATTTGTTTTTAAAGGTGTAGTGACATGTTACCCCAAAAAGAACTACATTTAATCAGCTGTGAGAGCATAATTTCTCCAAATGAAAGATCCATTAGAATTGTATACTTCAAAGAGTTTCTTAGTTCTCCTGATAAATATCCTCATATTTTGACAATTTGTAAGGTGATTCAGTACCTTTAGAGAAATTATGAAGTAGAGAGTTGCACAGTGTTAGTATTTTATATATTTTTATATATTTATTGTCAACCATTTATCATGCCATGTTCTTGCCGATACTAAATTCCACTTCAATATCCGCCGCTCGGAGGATTTTTTCAGTACTGTACACTGCCAAAAAACCACAAAGAGAGATAAGATTTCCCCTCTTCCCCTACTCTTCACAACTTGTGTAAACAAACTCTCTCAAGTTTAATTAGGCTACTCTGTAGAATACAATGGCTAGGCAAACATTTGCTGGAAGACTATTTAATGGTAAAGTGAGCAGTTAACTGACCATGCAGTATTACTTGGCAGTAAGTTTACACTTGATTTAGCAGAACTGTGGAGACAAACAAAAGGTGCGAACACAGTCTCCATCCGCAGAAACACCTCATGTGCATTATCTGTAAAGTATGTGCTTTGGTGAATTATGTTGATATTTGTCAAAGAGACAAGTTTCATCCAAACTAAATCCTTCTGGTCATATTGATGTTATATTTGTCATTGAAAGGAGGATTAAAAATCAAAGGATATCATAGTTATATGATGTGAGTTCCTTCGTCTGTGGCGTAAGCCATACACCATTACAGTGTATCATGCATCACCAACAATTTAAGTCTTGTGCACCTGTGAATATCAGAGACTGAAGTAATATTGCTATGTATGAGTTAAAAATGTCCCCAAAAGATTGACTGTTCAGATTTTATGAAGTGGTAGTTTGAATTTGGGGAGAATTTCATTCAATGAAATTGAAATTGTATCCTAAATATGTGTTTTTATGTTAACTCAGTTTTTGCCTCTGACAAGGTCATGAAACTGCCAAATTTTCATTAAAGGCTAGCATGATATTCTCTTTGTTGAGTCCACTGTTGTTCACAACGCGAGTGCATATATGCAGATCAAAACCA
>WURT03593827.1:0-20593 GCA_009936505.3 Holothuria glaberrima
ATCATTGCAAGGGCTTTCTTTTGATACTACAACCAAGTCTCTAGGAGGTAGGGTTGTGGAGATATAGTCCCTGGAAACTTATAAGTATTTTGGGAGCATATATGCCCCCAAATTCGTTAAAGGGGGCAACCATAACCTCAGTGTTTGCTACTTTGCTATGGGTCAAACTGTAAGCTAAAAGCACAACGATCAGCAAATTTCGTAATCAGAATTTGTACTAGGGAAGAAGAAATAGGTTGGTTTGGGTTTTGTAGTTTACTATAATCTAAACTCCACGTAATTTGGGGATGATCGAGAAGTAATGGTTGTCTCTTTGGTTTTCGTATAATTTCAGACCATTTCATCTCTTTTTGTCATTGTACTATTTCTACTCCTTATTTCATAGAGTTAAACAGACGGGCAGCCTAGGGGAGGGTTAGGAGGTTAACCCCCATGACCCAAGCTTGAAAAAAAATAATGGCTAAGATCAAGAGAGTTTCGGTGAAAGAATGCTGACACAATAAACTTCACAATGTTTGAAGCACAAACATTTCATCATTTCACATCTGGAGACCAAAAAATGCCGTTTTTCCTCTTCAGGGGAGGGAACTCTCCCCTTATATCTCTCTCCCATGTCACACTCCAAAAAACCCTCCCCATGACACAATCCTGGCTACACACCTGGAGTTACATGAATGTGATGCATATTTTTTGTCTGCACAAGGAAATTTTTTTCTTTCAATTAAAAAAAAGGGACAGATGGAACAGAGGCATTGTGAAGAGGCAGATGAGACGTTTGGGCGAAATACCCTCTGGTTGCCCCTTTCTCCTGCCTCACCACAATACATATAACAGTGATGCTGTACTGATGCACTGATTGTTTGTATGGGCGTTACTATGAGATGTAAATGTATTAAAAGAAGCTGTGAAATACGCTCACTATGTGAGTTTTTTGCTCTTCGTTGCCTGGGAATCCCACTCTGGTGACGTCACATGAAATCTCTCTAATCGGTCGGTAGGTGACACGTCAATTCCATATGACAACCATGAGTTGGAGTGAAAACAATGTATTGCGCGAATTCGGCCTTCGGTGTACTCCAGGGATTGTTTTCACTCATCGCCAAAAAGTCCCCCCACTTTTTCAAAAATGATGAAAACTAAAACCGTAATTACGAATTGACACACCATATTAAAAGCTAAATTTTACCCAGATATGGGACCATTTGCCACATAGACACCTTCCAATTTCATTTTTTTCTTCAAAGGGGAGGGGGACAACTTAAACCCCTCCCCAGAACCGCGATTCGTAAATGGTGAAAAGTCTAACAATTTACTGTTCACTCACTCCACGAAGTGTAGTCCTGATCTACCCCAAGTACTGAGTAAACAGTTCACTTAAAGGGAAATGCAGTCCCCCGATTTGACGTAGGGTTCCCTGGTACAGTATTTCAGGAGTGGCTCCAACCAATCATGTGACAATATTTTTGTCATTTATTTCTTAAATTTATGCAGAATAACTCATTGGTTTACCCTCAATATTCGATGATTTTACTCGGGAACATTATGGAAATACTTGTGAGAAAAATTAGAGGAGATTTAGCATATTTTTTGAAAATAAACTTGGGGGGGGGGACTGCCTTTTCCCCTTAGGCAAGCACTTGTGTGCGTTAGCATGCACATCACTGTATATATACAAGCATGCTCATCAGAGGAATGGACAGCCAGTACTAGTAACAAGCGCGTCTACGATGTGTTCTGTTCATTAACACTGGGTGCGTTTAATCGTTAAAGTGCACGCTTACGCGCGCGTTAGCATGCACATCGTTGGTTTTAGTCAACTGTTAGTAGGCGTGGCCTAGTTCTAACAGAACTAACAACCAGTTGAGGCTGTTAGTTCTGTTAGATGATCACATGAATGACTAACATGGTGATTACGTCATTCGGGTGACGTCACAACAGACCTGTCAATCAAAAACAAACATTAACGGTTGACTAAAGCTCATTCATTGCTACCATCAATGTTAAGCAGGTATTGCGTAAGGAGACGCTATTCAAAGTTCGGCCAAACGCCCTACCCGAAGAACACGCTGGACTAAAGACCGTATGCATATGATGTCACAGAGCAGAAAAACGCCCTCGTTTGGAGGAAAAGTGCGTATCATTGCAAGTAACAACAACAATGCAGACAACTGATTTGTCAACCAGTCGTGTACGCGCGTAAGCCTTCCACACGTGCAGGCAAAATCTCGCAGTTCGCGCACGTGTGTTTCATTGTTTCCTTCCAAAATGACGTTCGCATGACGTCAGTGCATAAGGTCTATTACTAAAGGTCGCGTTGGTGTCTTACGCGCTTACTACGTCCCGGGAAGAATTTCGTGCATTAATTTTTTTAACGCGCAGTTAGTGTGAAACAAGTATATTTAAGATAAATACACAGAGAAATGTATTCTGATGTGTCTATCCGTGTATATCAAGCTGTTCTTGTATTTGTATGTGATAAATGCATTCTTAGTTTCTTACGCATGTGCATAACACTGAATACAATGACGTGCCAGTCAAATTGACACTTCTGCCCCGATATTTGAGTCTCCATGAGGTGTCACTTTCCATAGTAATGTCGGTAAAGAAGTTTAATATCTTTGCTTGTAATATCTTAGGGAAGATTTTAACAAATGTCGACTTACATCACTAATAAACATCACACTTATGGGAAAACATTTCAACACCGTTGGCCTTTACTACTGGTTTGTACGAGATTTAATATTCCACTTTGGGACACCACTTCACTAATAACTACAGTACACGCTACTTGGTAGGTACATTATTTTTACTGTATGCTTAATGCCAGTAATATAATGCAGAGGAATAAGTGGCAGGGCAAAACATGAAAATCTTAAATCGAAATCTGTTAAACAGGCTAACAAGTAAGCTTCATATTTCGCATGAGTATGTTGATTTTGCCCCTAGTATGAATAGGTTTTCTTGAAACTTCTATCCTTCTGTTAAATGGAAGTTTTTGTTGTGTCTGGGACATGTTAGGTCAAACAAAGGCTGTGTGAGGGTCATTTGGGGACATGGTTTGAAAATATTGCAGATTTTAAGATTTTCAACTTGGACATACCAACATTGTTTTTTCCGTCCACTTAAGGGAAACTCGAGGACAACATTAGAACTGTAAATGAGTAAGTTTGCTATTTTGCAATCAGTATGGACATGTGGGCATGCATGAATGGAAAATTGGATATGATTAATTAAATGCTATTATTAGTTTTGTAAAAAGAACCAAAGTACTGATCATTTGGATCAAATACCCTTGGGCTTACATGAATTTTGATTGCTGAATTGAATAAAACAAATTGTAACTGAATATTTTCTGTGCAGATATCCCTTGAAGTGCCTATAGCCTTTGTATTTTTTCAGAGAGGTCTATTTATGTTTGAGTGCTTGTTTACACAAGGTGTGCAAAGAAAGGGAGAAAGGAATTCTTACTAATCTTTGTGGTTTCTTGAAGTGTAGGGATAATGAAATATACACAAAGCATGTTTTGTGCATCAGCAAAAACACAGGTTCATAGTTCAGTATACTTAATTCATAGTCATGATATATGAAAGTGTCCAAGTATACATTGAAAACTTCAGTTCAAATGGCTCTTTGGACTTGGAAATTGCTGGTATTGTAATTATAACTAATAGGTATTTTACAAGGTAATTTACAATCCACAATGGCGTTTCCGTTTAATGGTGTAATGGATGAAATCAATTCCTCAACCGCAATCCGTAGAAAGTTTTTTTTTGTCCTTTATTGTAGAGATCCTAAAAGTCATAGAATTTTCAGAGAAAGTGCACACAGTTTATAATAGCATCTTCCAGTTCTAATCAGTTCTGGTGCTTAAACAACGTTTGGAAGGGTCGTTACTTCGTTCTTCCAGTTTACGTTAAAAAAGGGTGAAAAAAGTAAGAATCTACAAGGAAGAAGTAACTTTCTTCATTTTGAACCCGATTTTTTATACCTTTCTCAAGCTTGCTTTTAGGAGATAAATCTGAACAACTGAAGGAAAATCCTGGTTCTTTGGACAGAGTAATTATATCCTGTACTGCTGAAAGCCAAGTGTACTTTACATACACTTTACCTGATAAATAATAATGAATTTGTTATACCAGTGTAACCGTCTAAATCATTCCGCTAGTTTTCTGCGTAGGCTTTTTTCAGAACAAAAAAAACAATGGTAAATTTATTTCTGTATCAAACTGAAAGGCAGCATTGGGATAGGGGGCCAAGATTCCTTTGAGTAACAAAATTTTAAATGTAGGAATATTTAAAAAATTTTAAATTAACAAAAAAATAACGCAAAAGTACAGACGTATTCATTATCAGCCTGAAAAGCTCAACTTGGTTGATTGGTTTTTGAAAGATTATGATCAAACTTTAAGATAAGTCAAGGTCATATCAGTCGTCTTTCAAAATTATCACCTGACTTATTGAAATACCTGTTTACTAAAGAAGAAGAAGTTTTGGCTTTTGTTTTGAAATGTTCAGGGGACACGTAAACATTCAGATGGAATTTGCTTTGTGCCCTTTTGTGGTTCTCGAGGTACGTCACGTTAACTTCAGTAATATTTTGGGCTATGATTTAACGATAAAAACTCTGATCTGTTAGTTGTGAACTGTAAAAAAAATGGCATAATAAACCATATTCATTCTCATGCAAATATTGCTCAGCCAGCTCTCGTTCTCTTCAGACAGATATTCCGCAGTTGTAGTTTAACTAAGCAAAGACTAGACTTTAGTCAAGACCATGAAGTATCAAGAACAGCTACATAAAGTCCATGAATACAATAGATTGGCTTTATTTACTACCTGCAAACATAGTTACCCCCAAGGAAATTTTCCACATCAGTCCTCTAAGTTTGATATTAGATTTTTACATCTAAATAAGTATCTTGGGGACATTTTAAGAATATTTATTCCGAGATAAAAAAACTTTTAGCTGGTTAGTGGGTTTTCCCAAGTATCTTCTTTTGAATCTGATCCATACTCCATTTAAGATAATGATAAGAGTGTCGACCTTTAAGTCCAGAAGGTCTGGTTTACTTTAAGATTTATTTTACTCAAAATAAAGTGATTTTTTCCGTTTCAAAATTGTGTTACAAATGCAGTTACTTTTAATTTTCAGTAGAGAAACATAGTATTCATATTTAAGTCACGCGTCTATAGCTTGAATTACGTTCAGTTGGTTATGCTCAATTTCGTCTCCTAACTTCTATGTTAATGAAACGGAGGCTTAATTCTCTCTTCTATCCATATTCATATAATTTTACTTAACAATTGGTTGGTCTACAAACATGAAGTACGTGCTCATCTGAGCGCCCTTTTTGCCGTTCGTACAGCCCACATAAAAATTATAAACAGAAGTTGCTTTTAAATATGCGCTGCGTAATTTTTGATCTTACAAGCAGCCGTCTACTCAGTCAGTGTGAAATTTTGGTTGGCGTTTTAGATATTAAGCCTAGGATTTGTACTTCAAGGTGACACACGAAGATAAGTGCCTGTATCTATTTCAGTGTATACATTATCTATGTTAGACGACTAAAGCCTGTATCCGCAATCGTCGCTGAGGCATTTTTGGAAAATCCTTTTGCTAAGGTAACGTTTTTTTGCCTAAATGTTAAATAAACGCTAAATGCATTAGAAATGTGTCAGCTTACAGTAGTCTTTCACCACATTCCTAAGAAATTTTTGCTAGTGCTATCAGCATACCTAACCGGGGAATTTTTTTTATGGGAGTAGTGTGCAAGAAACTTTACCATTACAATGATTTTCTATATCATTTGCAGTCATGGTAACTAGTCATGACCCAATCTTATGGTCCTTTTGAACAAATTGAAGTGTAGATCAATGTTAGGTAAAATCTACATGGGATATTTGAATTTTAGTCGATTGGGAAGGGCCGGTATTCTTTTCACTTGATCTGGAAATATTGCTTGAAAGTTTTGTAGAGTACCTGAGGTCCAGTGGAAAGTGAAATGGATATAAACCGGTCTCATGCTTCATATATCAGCCCCAAACCCCACACTACTCCCAATTAATAAGTCAGTTACTAAGCTATGTGTAATAAAATCATTTAGTATGGTTAAATTTTATGTTGCAGGCGAGAGGATAGACAGCCAAGTAAATATTCACGTTTCTGCAGCTGTCATTTTGTCAACGAAAAGAAGGATGGTCCAGAACTATGCAAAAGAAATGCCAACAAGTTATTCAGTCACTTTCAAGAAATTCCTGTTTCTCAGAAAAGGTTAAAAAAGGATAAGAAAGATAGAGAAAATGAAAAATAGTCTTCGAAATAAGGAAAAGAATTTTCCTGCAGTGAGTTGTTTGCATTTCAAAGAGAGCAAATAGTACCTAATAATCTAGAGATGTTGTCAAGAGCACAACTAAACAACACTATTCAAGAACTTGATATGATTAAAAGGCAGCAAAAGTATTAAAGGCTACACACAACTGATTGACAAGTGATGTGTCATTCGAATGAAACCTGGAAATCCAGACAAGGAAACGTTTCTCATAGTTCTTACCTACTTCAAAAGATTTCAACGAGGATTCTGTTTTGTACTTTGCAGGCTGGAAAGTGGAAAAAGTAGTCTTAGAAGACAAAGTACTTATGACACTGATGAAACTTCGTTATAAGTTAGACATCTGGAACAGCTTTTATTTGGAGTACAGCTACAGTTAGCAATATTGTACTGTCACTCATCCTGCATAAATTGCTTTATCAAGACCCTATGGAAAGTAATGTACCTTCAAGAGAGAAAAACAAGACATTTTTACCGGATTTCTTTCTACTATTCAGCAACTGTCGTACGGTTACTGCGCAGATGTTAAAATAGCAGCTCCTAGCCTCCTAGCCTCCTACCCTGTTGAAAAGTATGATGCAAGTATATCCTTCCTACCGTGGTGTGCAATCCTTCAAGTTGTTACTCGATGCTGTCCCAAATGCTGTTATTAAATAAGTTAGCCCACTTTTTCCAGGGTCTGTTTCTGTCAAAGCTATTGTCGAAAAGTCAGAACTGCTTAAGGTCTTTAAACCTGGTGACCTTTTTCTTGCAGACAAAGGATTCCTGATACAAAACATGTACCCGAAGGAGTCGCTGTCATCATTACACTATTTGTTAATCATCGAAAGTTCAGTGAAAATGAAGTTAAGGTATCAAAAAAAAATTGCAAATACAGTATACATGTCGAAAGAGCGAATGCTAGGCTTAAAGATTTTCAGATTTTTAGCTTTATTTAACCCTACTTAAGGTGCTGTGCTGAAAAGATTGTGAAACTTTGTGCAGCTCTAGTAAATTTGAAGGAAGTCAGGGTGACTAATAATAAATGAACTTACAGGGCGTTAAAATCTACAAAGTATCCAATGCGCTGTAAAACTCCAACGAAAAGCCAACTTGAACAAGTGAGTCTTTAAACGAAACTTAAACTGTGTGAGAGAGGGAGAATTTTTGACACAATTGGGCAGACACTTCCAGATCTTGGGCCCAGCTGGCGGGAAAGGCACGATCACCGTAGGTTTTCACTATAGTTCGAGTAACAGTGAGGGTAAGTGTATTGCTAGAACGCAAGGTATGATGAGTATTGCTCTGAAAAAGTCAAATTATCAGACAAACAAGACTACTGATATAGAATAAAACATTCATAAACTGAAATGTAAAATGTAAATAGAAACTATGGTAGCTGCATATTTTGCCCCTTAAGACTGCTATCGCTAGATGCACTCGGGCTGCGATCTAGTGTATCTCTTGCATTAACCCCTGATCTTGCATTATCCTCTACGCAATGCACGGTTCAGCGTTGATTAACCCTTTATTCAGTGACGGTGTGATTGCTAATGTTAAGCAGTCACCGTAAAGCACGCGACGCATCACTCACAATATGTCACTGGTCACACGCGCTGCTCTATTATCGTAGCACAGTGTTTGCAATGATGCTACATCTAACGCACGTTGGCATGCACATGATTCGGCGAGTAGAAGGATGGGTGAGATGCCTGGTACAGGACGTATTGCTACTAACCGTGCCTCCAACGTCATTTCTTGAGACGCGCTCACATGCGATTTTTCGCTCTCGGATTACAGCTGGGCTGAGCCTACCCTATATTTGGGAATTCTCCTAGTAGTATTCCGGTATATATGGACGTAGTTTAGTCTGGAAAACATTTGTTTTATTTCAAGCTGTACCCAAAGATTATTTACTGACTTACTTTGGCCGTGTCATACCCACTTCAAGTAAAACAATATGATTTGAATTAAAAAGTTACTTTTCATTGTAGAAAAATTCAAAACAAAATTACCAACCTTGGTCTGAAGAGGTCAGTTCCCATCATTAAAATTATTCAAGTTCCTCCTGAAACTTAGAGAAGTGCCTAAACAGTGTTAAAAAATGGATGGACTGCAATAGACTAAAGATGAATAATGACAAAACAGTTTATTATGTTAGGGTCAAAAGTTCAAATGTCAAAATGTATTACACAAGATCTGAATGTAAATGGAACGCATGTTAAGAGAAGTGGGCGTATTGAATACCTTGGGGTAAATATTGACGAAAATTGTCTCTGAAAGAACACATAAATCTTAAAGCACGAATTGCATCGCTTAATCTTTTTCGAATTCGAATTATTAGAAATTATTTAGATCATGATACTTGTCTTACTATTGTACAAGATCTTGTCATCTCACACTTAGATTACGCAAATGTAATATTAATGTGATTACCGGCATGTGATATAAACATATTACAACGTGTTCAAAATCGTGCCGCCAAATTAGTACTTCGTGAAAGTAAATTCGCCAGTACTAAGGTCTGCTTAAAATCTTTGCACTGGCTTTCAATCAGGGAGCTATTACAGCTCCCTGTTCCAATTAATCAACGTATTACATATAAGGTGCTATCCTTGGTATTTAAATCTCTCTACGGTGACGCCCCACTGTATTTAAAAAAATTACTGCATGAAGCCCCTCAATGAAAATACAGATTTAGAACCAGTGATCAGGAGTCAATGTCTCTGACAGTACCGTTTACACGTAATGCAACATTTGCTGACAGGTCTTTTTCGGTCTATGGTCCTAAGTTGCGGAATGCCCTGACGGCCAGCATAAAATGTAGTCCAAGTATTGCAATATTGAAATCTAAGTTAAAAACTCAACTGTTTAACGAAGCATTTAGTACATGATAGGCCTAGTGGATTTTATTTTTTATTGTAAAGCACCTCAGAAAACCTTTGGTTGTTGAGTGCGCTATAGTAAGTATCATTTACCCCCAAAAAATTATACATGGAGACTTCAATAGTTGGGGATACACTTTCAGTACATAGGCTTACTAGTCTATACACGATTCATATGGGGCGATTGTGGGTATCGTTTTCCGGGACAAGGCTCATCGTAACTTGAGGTATTTTCCTTCACACTAGCGTGGATTTTTCCCTTCAGATTTTCAGGATGGTACGACAAATTTCTAATGATCAGATTTTTAATGACTCTCTCCCCTCTCGAGTGATTTAGGCTCGTCGGCAAAGTATAAAGAGAGCGACGTTATGGAAATACAGACCATGTTTATGTTGCATATAACGCCACTTTGGCGATTATTGTGTGAAACTAACCGAATGGATTGCTAGCTGACGTGACGTCAGGACTTCGGTACTCTACACTGTTAGGTTTTAAGACACGAACGCGCTCATTCTTTTAAATTTATAGATGTACGCAACAAATTACCTTTTTTTTTCCTTTTGATTGTGGTGTCCCCGCTGACCCCGCTAATCTTGAAAAATGTTACAGAGGGATATTTTGCAGATATGTCAGCTGATTCCTATTGATCAAGGGCATTTCGACATATTGCATTCTTTCTATTATACTCTATTATATTGTATTCTATTATATTCTTTGGTAAAATGATTATACTGTTCAGTCTGCATGAAATATTCTATTATGCCAAAAAACCTTTTAAACGTTTGGATGCGTCTGAATAGTAACCTTACGATCCAATTATACTTTCATTCTCCTTTGCTTTTAATATTTACTGCGTATTTCCGTCGAAGTCGGATTCGAAGCGTATTCTTATTGGTCAAAGTTTTGAAAAGTCAACCTCACGAAGTAAAAAATAAAACAATTATCAAACCCGTTATTGCATCTCGAAGTACTTATAAACCCAAGACAGGTTTAGACAAATCACTTTGTTTGCGCCTGAAGTTCTAAAAAATCCTCCAAGCAACGTTTCAAAATCATCATGGCTGCTGAGAAATCGGGCCTTCAACAAGACGCGCCAGATTTATGCACTGTTCCGCCGTGTTCCAAAAAGGTTAGTTATGTTTGAATTCATCCATTTGTCCGAGTACTTTCTCACCATAAAACAATAGAAAGATTAGAGAGTACAATTTATATTAATTTCTCTTAAATTTAGATTCTTTCCCTCAAAGAATATTTTCATCCCAATTTTATTTTTTTATCCCAATGCACAGGAACGCACATTCTCCTATATGGAAACTGCAAATCAGATTTCAATCAATCACTAGGGTGAGGTTATACCTGTCAAAATATACCACACAACGTTATATGTAGACCAATTAAATATTTACATATCAGTAGTTCAGATAAATGAATCGCCCTTCTGGAATCTTTACCTCCAATTAAACAATTAAAATGTTTCCTTCACAAAATTTCAGTCCTTAAATAATCATGCAAAAATAAAGCAAGCTGAAAATTGTCAAAACTCAATAGGTGTTTAGGTTATTTACATTACCGTCTAATACATGTTATGTGTATTGTTTTTGTACTGTGTTCCGCTATTATTTTTCACACCGGGAAAACAATTCAGTTTCAAGTTTCAAGTTTATTTTCTATTGTACAAGCAATAACAGAAAATGAATTTCAATTTACAGGAAATTAGCGTAATTATCAAAAAATGAGAGTAGAGCAACCGGAAAGAAGCTTAAAATTTTCTGTTCTGGTCCCTTAAATACAAAAACAAAACAATACAAGAATTAGGCGATTGTTCAGGAAGAAAGATAAAGTTAGAAAAGAACAAAGAGTGTAAAGAGAAAAAGGAAAGCTGGGACATTGGCTAAATTTGTTTGCCGTTCAGAAGGAAATGCTTAACCTGTGTCTGAATAGGTTTAATGATGGAGAACGTATAATGTCATTGCTAAGAGAATTCCAGAAATAAACAACTGTACTTCGTATTTGAGAAGAGTTTAGACTTCTTCTAGGGTGAGGATGGTGTAGAAATTCTTTAGAACGAGTATTATAGGTGTGATAGCTTGTGTTGTAGGTGTAAAAGTCGTCGAAAGCTGGAGGAAGAAGTGAATGGTGGAATTTGTAAAGAAAAAGCCTAACTGATACTTATTCATATTGTACAATGTTAGTGTTTCTAAGCGAATAAATAAAGGAGCAGTGCGTGATCTATAATTCATATGAGTAATATTGCGGATTACACGCTTTTGAAGCTTAAATAAATTACTGAGTAGTCAGGCATGCGCTTTTACCCCAAACAAGAAGGCTGTAGTCGAAATGGGGAAGCACAAGCGCAAGCACAAGAGTAAAAAGTGCATCCCTGGGAAGAAATTCCTTTAGTCTATTGACTACACCATTAGATTTAGAAACCTTTTGCTGACCTCAGAGATATATTCCCTCCAATTTAGATTTTCATCTATAGTGATTCCTAAGAATTTTGTATGAGGTGAAGCAGTTATGAGATGACCATCGAGTAATGGAGAAATTTTGCTTGAATCAGTAACCATATTATCGAAAATCATTAATTTGGGTTTCAAAATATTTGGAGATAATTTGTTTGATCCAAACCAGTTTGAGATATGAGAAAATTCACAAGTAATTTCAGCAAGAACATCGCTTAAATTCCTATTTTGGAGGAAGAGAGTAGTATCGTCAGCAAGTAAAATGAACGTAGATTGTAAGGAAAACTTATAAATATCATTCACATTAATATAAAATATGAGTGGTCCAAGTATAGAACCTTGTGGTACACCAGTATTAGAGAATGTGTGATAAGAAGAGGAATTATTAAATTGAACATAATTGCATCGATCGTGAAGATAAACTCGGAACCAGTTATAGGCAATACCTCGAACACCGTAACAAAACAATTTGCTCAAAAGAATTTGATGGTCAATGGTGTCAAAGGCCTTAGAGAGGTCAATAAATATATCAGCTGTAGTAAGTCTTTTATCCAAAACTTTTGCAATTTTATCAATGAGGCTTAAAGCTGCCATCTATGCGGAATGATCGTTGCGAAATCCATACTGGTGTTCATAACGAATTTTATGTTTTACAATGAAAGTATAGGGCCTATCATACGCAAGACGCTCAATTTTTTGAAATGAAAGGCAGAATAGAGATTGGTCTGTAAGTTGAGAAACGTTTCTGGTTACAAGACTTGAAAATTGGAACCATGTTGGCGATTTTCAGTTTGGAAGGGAATACTCCATTTAAGAATGAGAGATTGATAATATGAGTAAGTGGAATTAGTATTGTATCAGCCACATGCTTAAGAATGTCATTCGCTATATTATCATAACCAGGAATCTTGCCGTTTTTTAGCTTGGAGATAGAAAGTTTCCATTCATCAGTGTTTGTGAGGAAAACATAAAATTATTTGCAATTTCGTCCTCATTTGAAATAATATCATTGCCACAGACAAAGTCTTATTAAAGTCACTATTACGCTTTCTATGAAGAATTTTGTCAATGACTTTGCAAAGCTGAGTATAGTTACCCTTGTGGTCTTCAACTAAATTACTGAAATACATTTTCTTTGCTAAATATATTGCAGTTGTAAGAATATTTTTGTATTTTGTGTACTTAAGTTTGCGAATCGACGTGTGGCTTTGGATGTACCTAGAATATAGTTTGTTTTCATACGTCTAATTGATTTCAAAATCCCAGAAGTAATCCATAGAGATTTTTCATACTCGATCTTTTGATGGACCTTGGTATAAGGACAACACTTATTGAAAGTCACTGACAAATTTTGGAAAAATTCGTATAGGCAGAAACAACATTTTGATCATTTGTAACGAATGACCAATCAACATTACTTAGTTAACTTTTCATATAACTGATGTTCCTACGACAAGTATTGTTCTTATATATAGTTTGACTGCTTGAAGTGTGTATCTTACTTAATAGCACACACAAAAGATAGGATAATGATCAGAAATATCAGTGACGTTTACACCACATTTGATACATGGTTAGCAACATTGGTAAAAACATTATCAATCAGGGAAAACGTACTGGTAGTAATCCTGGTAGGCTTATCAATCAAGGGATTAAAAGAGAATAAAGACACAATATTCAGAAACTCTTGTACATTGTGTCACTCATTGTTCGTTAAAAGATTGATATTGAAGTCTTGTAAGGAAAACATTCTTGTTTTCTTGATTTAATGCTTCTAAACAATTACTCATGCAATCGAGAAAATCATTCACTCGTTGGTCAGGTGGACGGTAAATAATTCCTATAATAGTATTTCTAACTTTACTGTTTTCTACTTCCACGAAAAGAGTTTCAGCACTGTCATTCATTACGTTACTAAGATCTGTCCTGATATTGCCATGTAGGTCATGTTTAATAAAGAGAACAACACCCTCCACTGCTTCTTTCACTTTTGTTTTTATATAAGAGATTGTAGGCGTCAATTTTGTGTCAAAAGTAGACAAATCAGTCAGCAAAGCTTCTGTGATGACAATAAAAGTAAATTGATAGTTTTGATTGGTGTTTTGAAAAAGCTGACAAAAGCATTAAAGTTCTTCATGAGACTTCTGATATTAATATGAAGAATTGGGGTGTTCATTTCAGAAGGCTGAAATTCAGTGCTAAAACTAGAGTCAGTATGTCATACACAATTTTAGTGTACCAGGTTTCAAAGTCTTCAATTATGAGAATATTTATCACAGAGGTTTAGATTTGAACCTCACTGGGAACGGTACTACCTTAATGACTTTTGCAATTGTTTAGATACAAAATTTTGAAATTTATTCGTTAAATTTGACATGGCCGATTGCTCAGTAATTTTTACTGGTAAAATTACTTGCTTTTGTGTTCTGGTGGAATAAACACTTATTTATATACCTACAAAGTGACTAGACAATGGTCATATTTTGATAAACGTGCAGTAAATTGCACGAAAGATATAGAAAAACAAAAATCACCTTTTTAAATCCTAATGTGGGACATCAATGTAAAAGATTGGAATAAGATGGGATAAGGGTCTAATTCAGTATTTGGAATGAAAAATTTTAACAAAGCAAAACTTATTCTCACTTTATTAGATTCAATATTTGAACCAAAAATATTGATTATTTACGATTTCAACTTTTTAAATTAGAAAGAATGTGAGTATGTGAGTAGTATAGGAATTGCATCTCAAATTGTTGTGTAATCAACCACTTTCAATAATGATAAATGTCACTATCTCAAATTTGGGCGGATAAATGTCTTGTAAGGGTTGGAACTTTGCAGTTCATTTCAAAACCTTTTTTTTTTTGTAAATTAAGACTGAAGATTCCCTAAATTGCATAGATTGTTCTGTTTTGAGCTCCCATCAGCATGCTATCTGTCTGTCTGTCTGCCTGTCTGTCTGTCTGTCTGTCATTGTTCATAATTCCACTCCTCCCGCTTGCTTTCATGGATGTGTGTTAAACTTAGTAGGAATATTTCATGGATGATGGGCAATTTGGGGTGTTCAGAAATTTTTGGTCTAGGGTCTTATGAAGGAAGGACTACGGCCCATTTTATGAAATTCTTCAAAGTGCTCCTCCTGCAGATTCTCTTGCACAATGCTGATGGTTTGTCAAAATGATACTCTGATAGTGGCTCCTTCAGGGTGTTCAGGAACTAGGGGACCATGGCCAAAGATGTGTCATAGAGTCTATTTATATTACAAAATCGTTAACCCCTCCTCCTTTTAATGTTTAATAGAGTTGGCAGGTTGTCATAATGATGGCTGGTTAGTGATCTGTGTATGATTTTATGGAAGTTGTGGTCCAAGTTAATAGAATTCTGCAAATTGCGTACTCCTACAGATTCTCTTTAACAATTTCGATGATTTTTCAAAATGATACTTTGTTAAAGGTTTCTTCAGAGTGTTCAAAAAGTTTGGGTCCAAGGCCCAAGATGGGCCCTATGGTCCATTTTGTTAAATATTGCAAAATCTTCAACCTTTTCTCGAGTTAAAGTTAAACAGAGTTGACAGCTTGTCGTAATGATGGTTGGTTAGTGACCTGTTTTTGATTTTCTGGAAGTTTTGGTCCAATGTTACATGTCGGCCCTATGGCCCTTTTAAGGAATTCTGCAAAGTGTGTACTCTTACAGATTCTCTTGATTAATTTTGATGGTTTGTCAAAATGATACTCGGTGAGTGTAACCTTCAGGGCGTTCAGAAAGTATGGGTCCAACGCCAACGCCAACGAAAATCTCTTATTTTGGTTTTCATCTAACCGGCCCACGAACGTCAGCGCGAAAACGTGTTTTCTGTTTCGTGTTTCGCGTTTCTGCCGTCCGTTTGCGTTCGGCTTAAGTCTTTTGAGATCATTTGAACTCATATGAACGCTTGTGCTCGTAATGACAACAACCAGGCAATTCTTGCTTGAAAGTATGAGCTTCTGTACCTTTGGTGCTCTAGTTTAAAACTAACATATTTCTTCACGGAGATATGGTTTTGTGTAGTGCGTAGTTCAGTTGAACACGTAGAGCCTGAGGGTCTCTATTCACATTAAAATACGTGTGCATTTGTAGGCAGAAATATACTTACACACTTACTTTTGTGAGACGACGATGACTTTGGTAGGATAATTTTCATCTCTTAAAAGAACTTCATATTCAAAGTGAGTAGAGGATTCTCCCTCTAAGACATCAACCTCTCACAAATTGTGTGGTAAATATGTAAGTAACATTACTCTCATTGTATCTACATTGATCTACAGCACGTTCCTAAAGCTAGGCTCGATCGGTTCTATCATTATGACCTTGAACGATTCAGCATGCCGGAGGTTTTCGCAAGTTATAGTTCAGTTTTTTCTTTGTTTTCTTGTCGAATAGTTATCCCCTGTAAACTAGGGTATTCTGTGTTTTCAAACATTAACACTACAACAAATATATAATTTTTTTCTTGTTAGGAGGCAACAAGGGCATGCAATGAGACTCATAGCCGAATTTTGGGTTTGGTGCTTGGTGTAGCAATCATCGTGGCCGGATTCGTTGGGATCGTGTACATTCTGTCTCCCTCTGAATCAAGTGGAGAAACCCGCATGAGTGGATCAACACACATGAGTGGATCATATGACTCTGTTGAACGGGAGAAGGATGGTGTAAGCTATATTCAACTGCGAATAATTGATTTTGTATGCCTTAATTATCCGTGTCATTTTCACTGTACCTGTCGGTTTCTTTGATAAACCTGGTACGTTTTATGCGGTACCAGCATCTTGTCTAAGTTTTACTTTCGTATCAATTGATAAGCAGAAAAAACCTGCAGTGATTGAAGCAATCATATATTAGAGAATTTGTTTCACCTCTCAAAGGGTGCATCTTCGATGTCCAAAAATTCAACAAAGGCCAGAATACTTATTTTCTACCCGTTTTAAGATACAGCCTTAATTTTTATCGTATCCGTACCCTCTTCTTATTACCTGTGCGAAAGGTATTTAGAATAAAGGCTGTATGTCAATCGTTAGCCTTGTTTGGACTTTCCTCACTTAGAACAATTGTTCATCTTAAAGAAACATTATAAAGGTCATGCTTTGTCTTCAATTCTAATTTCATTTTTTGTCATGAAAAGCATCCAATTAACTGTTAAACGGTGACGGTTTCAACTAATGTCCCGTTTTAAACCTCTTTTCTGCAATTTCATGGCAGAATGCGGTGGTGAAATTTGACATGGGTGGTAAAGCTCACGAGGAACAAGTCAGCGTCAAGAATGGCGGACAGCTGGTAACCATTGACGACACTGGCGACGGGTTTTCAGTGATATTGGATTATCATGACGTAATATAACTATTTCCTTTCAAGATTCCATCAAAATTATCAAAATTTCACTTATCGGGTTATAAAAGGGAACTTTTGCCACATTCCAGTAATTGTGAAAACAAAAACGTTTTGTTGTGTAAAGTCAAGCTGAAATACTTAAATGATCATTCTAGTTGGAGATATTATTTAACTACGTCATTCACACAAGAAACCAAAGGTTTGTCGGCATCAACAAGAGTTAATGACTTTAAGCGAATAGCACTACATGTACCGATTATTGAATGAGTCTGACTTTTTAGTCAGATGTTAAGTTATTACAATTTGTAGTTATATCATGGTACTATTACGGGTCCGTAATAGCTCCACCGTTATATCAAAAACATCTTTCACACCTTGCTTTTCATATTATCAACAATTAACACGAGAACCTTATTACTGTTTTCACCACTTTTATGTGAGAGACATGCGTAATATAAAAGACCTAAATTAGTTTGTGTGAGATAATTATAGGGCCAAAGGCGCCGGGGAGGGGCTGAGGACTACATCTCCCGTTAATTTTGTAGTTCTAAGTTTTTTGGGCCTAAAACGTAAAAAAAGTGGAAAATCCCCAAACATGTAAAATTGCATGGTTCTACCCCCAACATGTATAACTGAATGGTTCCGCACTTCTCTAATATGGGAGACTTTTCGAAGGTACTGAATTATTTGAACATTCGTTGATACGAAGGCCAAACTAGGTTTTTAATTATTAACTGTTCTTATCTTTCCCAGGGCATTGCCGTAGTGAAGAATATGTTTTCCTCGGAGTGTTTCTTTTTGCCTCTAGATAAGTTTCCAGATTATAACACAGATAATATGGCATCCCTGTCCCCGGTCATCGTACAAAACAAGACACTAGCTTATGATGAGGTTTGTTTTTACCCGAAGTAATATGTTTGTTTATGTGATGCGAAAAAATAAGGAATAATGGTGACGTCTTGTCACAATACTCAATAACACGATAACAAAACAAATTAAAACAACATCACATCATCCTTAGTACTTAAAAGAAACGGCTTAACCGAGTTAACTTGAACTTATGTAACTGCTCAGACTACTAATTTCAAGCATGAGCTAGCGAAGTGTCCGCACTACCAGTATCCTTATGCCAGCTTGTAAAAGATCATATTGCGTCTTTGCGCATGGCCGGTTTTTGACTGTTACGTAACCGTCTTTGAGTATTACCACTTAAGGCAATTCACGATTCATTAAACGTGGTTTCGCTGAGTCACAAACAATTGTCACCTTAGCAAAACCGAATTTATTTGTACTTAAAGACAGAGACTAAGCATTTCAAAGTATACTTTTAGTGTGGAGTATCAAAATTCCGGGTTGGTGATTGCACTTTGATTGACAACAAAATTTGAAAATTCAAAAGAGGGAGAGTATCTCACCTTCCAATCAGTGCAGAGAGAGTGTTTGGATTCCACATTATAGCTTTGTATGCTCAGCAGAACATGCAGAATTTAAGCAATGAAATAGGTTTGGTCTGCACAAGGAGGAGCTTTATACAGTTATAAGAGTAGCTACAATTTGCATAGTTGGGAGAAATGGAACTTTCTGGTAAGACGAGATTGACACTTAAACATGCGTGGATTATACACCTCGAATTTTTTTTTCTCTTAGAAAAGGGAATTGAACGTTTACTACATTGTTTATAAGGGGATGCCTGCTGCATCGTGGCATATTGGGTATAGCTGTCACCAGAGATTTTCTGTCTCAAAACGTAGAACCACCCTTTCAAATATCTTACTCGCCTATGCCCTCCCCCACGGACTCAAATCGCCTACCTGCGCCCTTATAAGTTTTTACCTTATTGAGGCATAGAGTATCTACCTGCTTCAAAGCCGCTACAGGCCATTTTCGCCCCCTCTGACCGAATTTTTTAGCCACGCTACTGATGATCAGTCATGACTTGCTATCGCTTTTGGTGGTGAGTACTGGGTCGAGAAATGATCAAGTGACTAACCCATTGAAACATTTTTAAGGAAATTCCGTACTTCAGAAAAGTTTTAAATGCATTATTATTATTCATCCTCAGAAACTGCGTGACCAGCAGCCAATGACTTCCTTCGTTATGACAGATGTCATTCCGGCGGAGTTCATAACTACGGTCGGCGACCCGTCCATAGCAGATCAATGCGCAGACTCGACATCGTACTGGCTGTCAGAGGTTCGTGAAAACTCTGTGCAGAAAAGGTCATACCCAAGAACAAGACCAAGAGTGTGGTGTATTTGTGTGGACATATATTACTATTACAATTGGATCTATTACTACTACTCCTATTGCTATACATATTCGTACAAATGCTTTTCCCGTTATTAAAATAGCACGAGCAGCTGCTTAGTTTCTCAAGTACTTAAGTCATGTTTACTTACTTTAACTTACTTTTGTGTTTCTTTACTTCGCTATTTAAGTTCGTTTATAAAAACGGGATTCTTCTTTCTTGTCTTTATTTCCTCAATACCAATTTTCCAAGACAAGGCAGGATGAAAAACTACAACGAGTAATGGTTAGAACTATTGAAAGAGGTATCTTAAAAGCAAAATACAACCATATCATTTTGTCTGAATGGAGCCACTGAAGCATACGTAGTATTCCGATGGCTTGGGGAAAGCGATCTAATCTTCTAATCACCTACAAATTGATTAAATTTTGGGAAACACCTGAATTGTTTTTCAGGGGCTATGACATCTCCGAAACCTATTTACGAATAGTCTTATAGTTCTAAATATAACTCAGTCAGAAGTTCAAACAAAAACTCTTCTCTTGTTGGTAAATGATAGTACTGACATAGTTGTGTTCCCATTAAAGCTCATGCACAGTTGTGTGTCAACATGGTCTCAATCAGTTGAAATTCAGTGCAGGCTGTAGTGGGGCTCTGTCTTGGAGTTGTACAAGGCAAAATATATGTTTGTTCAAATTGGAGGAGGGGCTAGAAGTAGACTAAGCAGGGGGATTTTAACTGTCTAAGGTGAGATTATACACCTTTTAAATTTTTGTTTTAAAAAGGAAGTTCCGTCAATTGTTTTTTTTTTTTTGACTCAGACGTTATCATGCATAATTTTTTTCAATTTCAAGAAAAGAAGCACTCTGCCGCAATCATGTTAATCACTTAAATGTTTTGCTTTTATGTAGTTTTACATCCTTGTTAATCATTTAAATGTTTTGCTTTTAGTTTTACTGTACGCTTGTTCATTGCTGTCTGCAGCTTCAAAATCACATCAAAATCAAGTGTAGACTTGCAGAGAAACTATTTTAAGCAGGTAGGAAAAAGAGCAACTTACGTTTAAGCTAAAGAAGAAAACATAAATTACGGCCTTATGAAAGGAGGCTAGATTCTGAGGAAACAGGTGTAATTGTTTTGTAAAGAAAATTGTTTCAGCTCTTGTTTAAGCAAGTTTTTTTTTCTTGGGTAGATGGTTAGTAGGAAGTAAGTGCTCATTATTAAATGTAAGAAGCTCACGTGCATCCGTCAGGAATAACAATACAAAATACCTACATTTTATCCAGGAAAAGATTTCAAGCTGTTGTTTTTACTGTGTTAA
>WURT03594048.1:0-20592 GCA_009936505.3 Holothuria glaberrima
AAGGCTGTGGCCGGCTCGACTTGAACCAATTGGTTGGAAACTGGGCCGTTAAACCTCATCTAACTAACTAACTAACTCTGTAATGTAAAGGTGATGAAAGCCAATGCAATGTTAAGTTTTAGTACCCCCTGAAGTTTGAAAACTGTTCTAAGTTCAGTTAAAGTGAGGACGTTACTACAATATTAACTCAGTTAAAATACTGAATTTATGTGTGCATATTCCACAACACACGTGTACAGTGACAACTGTATCATTTTGTTATCTGACTTCATTCAAATGCCCTCGACATCTGAATAAACTGAACTTGGCCAATCGGTCAAAATTAATACCTTTTTCTTTGGTGTAATTGTTAATTTATAGTGTGCACAATTTTTAACAATGAAAATCTTTTTATAGCAGTTGTAGGGAAAAACTGCTCGTCATTACAGAGATGGCTTATTGTAGGTTCATGCATAATTGTGTTACTGGTGCAGAACGATAGCTCAGTCATGCAAATAAAAAGTAAAAATTAAGGGTTTCGTAGTTGGTATTTTTCTTTATTGTTATGAGGAAACTGTGAGATTCCACTATTAAAGAACACTGCCACAGGGAGAGTTTCAATTTCTCATATAGTATTGGTACTGTCATGGACTGCACTTTCAACTCATGACAGCTATTAAGCTGGAACAACTGTTGTTACTGCTGAGCATTCCTCAGTTTCTCACAGACCTTTCCAATTTCCTCATCACAAATAGTTCAAATTCTTTAAAAAATTTACTTAACTAGCCTCTACCCTAATCTCCACAACTGTCCCCAGCTTCTCCCAGGAAGTAGTTTCAAATACCCAAGGCCAACTTTGTAGTGCTGAAGACTTTACAGTAGTTTGCTCAAGGCAAAATGCCTGTTTCCCAGTAAGCTAGTCAGATTTCCACAATTTTAATGTGTTCTCATGTGCAAAAGCAATATTTCACCTGTGCCCAAAATTTTCCCTTCACGTAATTTCTCATTAAGGAATTTCCCCAGATTTCTGAGTTTTTCCTCCCATGAGCTTGTTGACCCTTTTCAAACAATTTAATTTACACTGTTTTGTGATCTAAGATTCTTACATTGCAAGGATCGATATTTACAGGTGTCTGGTCGCCCCTAACGACCAAAAGTTGTGACGGCCAACCAGAAATGGTGGGTTTGCTGTCCATCGGGTGACCAAAGTTCATGCAACAAGTTAACAGACTGCTTCTAGGGTTTACTGCAAATTTCTTTGTGGACTACTAAATTTTCTTTTGGACAACCAAAAAAATTTTTCTTGGAAAATGGAGGACTGCATTGACCAATTAGAATGGCTGTACATTTGAATTAAAGTTTTAATTTGTACTATTTGAAGTTAACCAAAGTATAGTAGTTACCCCAATCACAAATTTAAAGAAGTCTCTTTGAATGCATTTCTGGATGGTGAGACTCCACTCTTAATAATTGTGAAAATACATCATCATGCACAATGTTCAGTGGATTTTGACACTTGGATTGCAATACTGTTTAATGATAGGTTATTGGGGCCATAGAGGAATTCACCGTGAATGTCCTCCGGAACATTGATACAAAACAGTTATTCTTCACACTTGATCACAGAATGAACTTTTAAAAGTTGGTTAGTATGCAAGTCAGATTTCACATTGAATTGCAATATGTCCAACTACTATGCTGCTTATAACAGTTCATGAGGACCATGTGTGTTAAAAATATCCTCACACAGCAAGACAAACGATACAAATATGATACAATAAATGCTTGACAACATTTGGTATTGATTTGGTCAAGCAAAATATCATTCTAGCCGAATATCGTGTAAGATCAATATACTTGGATCCAATGTTTACCTGTGGCGTGACAAGAATGACAATTCCTACATTCTATCTTAAAATTTAACACACAGAAGCTCCTGTTTTAAATATCACAGTATTGACAAGATGGTTGTTCATGTGAAAGATTGTTCCTTGTTTGAAAGTCACTCTAGAGGTGACATTTTGTACCATTAGTTTCTTCTTTTTTTTTTTTGTATTGGTGTTTGCTTTTGTTTGGTGATCTCAGCTTCCCTTTCCAGTCATGCAAGACATATTAGTTTAATGTAGTAGAGTATTTCGGAAGTAGAAAGATATTTACAGTATTTTTGGAAGTAACATGTTAATGCAATAAAGGGTGAAAAAGAAGATAGTACTGAAATAGAACTTGAATTATTCAAACAGAAACTAAGGGAGAAAAGGAGAAAAATTATGTGTATTTATATAGAAAATTGGGTAATCGTGATTAGTTGACAGTAGAGCTTGGAGACTTATCTCATGGTGTGGTGTAAAAAATGACAAGGGTGATTAGTTGTCATAATTTACAATGATATGTTGTCCTTCTAGATATCCAGTTTGTCAACTAATCTATTTTTTCGTCTGTTTGTTTCTTATTTCTCAGGTGGCTATGATGGAGAAGATTTTCTGCCGACTGTTGAGTGTTATGACCCAAAGGAAGGCACGTGGACAATTATTACAAAGATGAGCTCTGGCCGAAGTGGAGCAGGAGTCGCAGTTGGTATGGAACCGTGCAAGACCAGTATGTGCAGCGGTATGGTCATGGAGTTCAACTAGAGGAAATGAAAGTCATCGTCCAATCTTGATAGATGTTTTCGGACATTGTGCCATCTCTATAATCTGCTTCTCAAAGATGCCTTGCTTTTGAATATTCAGTTTTTCACTCCAAATAATCACTTCATTATCTGGAAACACAGGAGTATATGTATATTTTTGGGGGGTTGGGTTGGGGCGGGGTGCTAACTTTTTTTAAAGATAAAGTTCCTCTGATATATCCTTAGTCACAATTATAAGGTTTCTATGGCTACGCACGTTACAGTTTATCACAAAATATACCAGATTCAGGAACAGTTTTTGTGTGGTCACAAGCTTTCTAATGTTGTTTCAGTAAAAGTAGCACCAAACTTACACTTACACTGTGGTAGTTACTACAAACAAAAGGCAAATGGAGACCTGACAGCTGTGTTAAAATCAGCAACAGGGCAGAGGTTTGGGATGATTAAAAGCAGTGGAGGATTGTTCCAAACTACTGATTTTGAAATTATTGGTATGGGTATCTGTGAGTAATATTGAAATGCAACCCATTTTGATAAAAAAATACTTTTGTCAAGGAAATTTGAAATTCAGGAGTGTCAATTTGTTGAGATTGATTTTGCATAGTGATATTTAAAAGGGTACATTAGAAGGAAGTGTCTTCCAGGAAGAAGTTGGGACTGGGTGTTTGGTCTAGCGGTAGAGCATCCGCCTTTGAGGCGTGAGGCCCGGGTTCGATTCCCAGGTCGAGTCATACCAAAGACTTTAAAAATGGGACCTTCTGCCGTTGTGGTGATGTTCCGCATAAGCAATGGAGTAAGGGAAAGCAAGCCAGGGAGTCACAACTGGAAAAAAGGCTGTGGCTCGACTTGAACCAGTTGGTTGGAAACTGGGCTGTTAAACCTCATCTAACAAATCCAGGAAGAAGTTATGGCTTGGGTCGTTGAATATAGATTTGACGAGGGAACCTTTCAGGTATTTACATTGTAGAACATGTATCAGGTACCTATTTCCTTACTTAGGAAGTACTAGGTCTGTTACAGAACTCTGTCTTCTTCTTAGTTCCTGACATTGTAACCTATGGTATAACTTGGAGTTACCTTTGCAAAAAGTCAGTAGCGTTGCAAGTTAAAGTGTCCTCAGTGGCTCTGGTCAGCACACTTATTGTGTTTAATCGATTCACAACAATATAAGAAGCCAAAGACAGGTTTCGGAAGGATACCCTGTGAGTCAGTTGCCACTGAAGCTTTTATACAAAATGCCAGTAGCATTGTAAGTTGGTGTCATCAAGGGCTCTGGTCAGCACACTAATTGTTTTAATCAATTCAAAACAGTATTTGAAGCCAAAGACATGTTTCTGAAGGATAACCTGTGGAGTCAGCTACCAATGACCTTTCCAAAATGTGTGTAGCATTATAAGTTAAAGTGCCATTAAGGGCTTTGGCCAGTACACTCGTTTGTGAAGAATCAGTTTAAAACAATGCAGGCAGCCAAAGAGTGATTTCTGAAGGACAACCTTTCAAGTCACTTGTCAAAGATCTTGCAAAACGTGTGTCGCATCGTAACCTAAATTGTCACTGTTTGCAAGGAATCTCTCTAATGTACAGAAACATCACACAGTGTATAAAGCCAGTACCATTTTACCTATGAAAGGTCACTTATCAAGTATTCTGTTGTGTGAGGGCTCTAGGTAATTACATCCCAAAATTCTCCCCACTAAGTTTACTTCTGTCCCCACCTTTAAACAAAAACCTTGGGTCCAGTGCACTTCCCTGTCAAAGTTACACTATAGTAGGCTGCACCAGGTTTTAAATGCTCAAGGCCATATCAACACAAAATTGTGTGTGAGCTTAATTGAGAAGACAGCTGACCTCACCATCATTGATCAGCAAGAATGAAGATACTGTTTGAGTTATTGTCAAATTGTAGTGACCAATTGTATTTAGAGATATGATCATATTCTTAATACTTTAGTGTAACAATAGCCCCTTTAATCTAAAGTAGGCATGGACAGCATACTTGGGTCTTCTTGATTCCTGACCTATGGCCAGGAGTCAAGTTGCAACTCCTTGGAAAAGTCATTAATTTCTAAACTGCTCTGTTATAATGAAGTAATGAAGTATTGTTAACAACAAAATTAACTCTTTCAGTCTCTTCCTTCCATCATAAGTTTCTTCATTAAGTGACCTCTTTAGTTCTTGGCAGTTCAGTTCCATGGCAAGTCAGCACCTCAGCCATTGGAAAACATAAAGTGTAGGCATACTGGTATATTAACACTCACCGGTAGGCTAGTATTCTACCTTTTATTACTGCTGTGGTATATGTTTCTTTGTCAGTTACAGTGTTGTAGGATTTGTGACTCCACACAGACTAGAGACTTTGGTGATTGTGAGTAACAGCTCATGATATAATGTACGTGCCCGAGCCTTTTGTTAAATGACTTTATCAGGCTTCTTTGAACCATTTCATAGTAGCTGTATCATTTTTCAGTGGAGAATAACCATTACTGCAATCATTACATCAGCTTTCACACTGCTACTTTTTCTCGGGAAGTCCTAGATAACGAACCATGATAAACCTTTGGCTGCAGCTCCCTCAGCCAAGCTGCAGGGGCTGCAGCCATACTTAGTTGCAATATGCATTTCAATGTTAGGAACAGTTCAGTCCCTCTGTGGTAATGTTTGCAGTTAACCTTAACCTGCTTTGTTGTGTAATGTATTACAATAGTAGGAGTAATTTAACCATGCCATTGCAATTTTGATTGCAGCATAACATTGCAGCCATGCTGCAGCTTTGCTGAGGCAAGCTGCAGCTTTGTTATTTGAACATGATGCATCAGTATGTGTGACGTATCTGCTGTTAAGTAATCCTTCAATGCACAATCCACCAACTGAATCTCGTCCATGTCTTAGTTCACCTGAAACCACCAAGGCAAGAAACAGTTATTATTTCCTTTAAATCAATTTATCTACCTCATTTAAAAGAATAAACTACTTTAAATCTGTCACTTTAAAAAGATGTAAAAGTATAAGGACTAAAAAGCAAGTTTAGAACTGTTAGATTGTGACAAACCATTAAGGAACCAACTTAACAAGTGGTGGTGTGAATTTTTTTGCTAACAGTTACAGTTACATATATATTATCATGATCATCTTACTTTCCATTTTTAAAGTCTATATTAATGAGTATGAACTCCAGAAAAGCTTAAAATTGATGGCAAATTATCAAAATGTCTTGCCAGAAATGAAAGTAAAAGTAAAACATAGGCTAGAAACTGCTTTGTTTGTACACATTTTTATCCTTGTATGCTAACAGTGCATATTGAAGTGTTTATTTATTTATTTTTTTTCAAATTTTTATTTAAATTGTGATTAGTCATTCTTCTTGGTTTTACTTGTTGCTTGGCCCTTGTAACTTTAGTTTTCCATTGGCTTACTTTGAAATGTACCACAGGTATTCACATTTTCTATTTCAATCCTAAAGGCCAGACTTTTAGTACGAGTATAATATCATGAGTACCAGTAAAGTTACAGTGTCTCTCGATCTGAGTACAAAGTCATTCTCATGAGTGGGAGTACATGTACTCAAGCATGAGTACAATTATGTTCTTGCTACAAACAGGGTTTTATCCAGGAACTCAGAAATTGGAAGTCTCCCTTGTTGTGTATGAAACACCTCCCATCACACTGGTACTTTGAGTTTGGTAAATGTGTCTTGAAAGGGCAAAATATTTATGTTAAAGCTTCTTGTGTATGATTAGTTTCGATTTGTAATATTGTTGAGTTCTGAATTCAGGCCAGAGCTCAATTTGGAAAGCTATGCTTAGCAATTTTTTGGCTAAGTAAAGCTATCTCCACAATAGTTTGGATATCTCAAAGGCAAGGAGACACATTGCTTGCTAATGCCTTGGCTTCATGTCTCTGCCTTGGGCAACTTTTTTCGTAGAAAAAAAAAATTGGTTCACAGAGTTTTTCATATTGTAGAAATACTCAGTTAATCCCTCGAAGAAAGTTGCATCAATTGGTGAGTATTCAGACTTAAAGTCTTAAAAAAAATTAAACAAAAATGACTTGAAAGAGTTTTATCATGTTCCATGTATTACGGTGAACACGTAGGATATGCATACAGTATTCTAAAGCATAGTTTTTAAAAGTCCCTCAGGGGCAACCTCCCAACCCCCCCCCCCACCCACACCACACTTCAAAACTAAATTGGAAGAGATGAGTTTTGTTTGAAACAGTTTTCTTAGAATTAACAATAAGTGAAAGGGTGTATGATCATAATAGCAGACAGCTATCTTCAGTTGTGTCGTCTGGACTCGACTTAAACCAATTGGTTAGAAACTGGGCCGTAAAACCTCATCTAACTTACTAACTGGATTGTTTGATATTTTAGTATGTTGTATGTTATTCCTATAGGTTGACGCGTTCGGATCAAAATTAGAGGTAGAAACAGCCATAAAAACTATCATTTTATATCTAAGTTAACATTTGAGGAAAAAAGTTCAAAAACTGTTTCCTCTTAGCATTCAGTGCTGGGATTGGTACTATAAAGGCCCAGGTCAAGGTTTTGATTGCGCAAGTTAATTGTGCTTTAATTGTGTTTAATTGTGCTTTCAGTCAGTCATCTTATGCATAATGTATTATGTATTTGATGTATGCTACCTTCTGGATGTAAATCAGAGATTAGCATCACAGCAACATATTCTGTGGAATCACACCTCCTACACAAATCGATGTGGTTCCTTTTTTTCTTTTTTTTTGTTTGTTTTTTCTTTTTGGCAGTCCATGTTATTGTGTTATTTAAGGTATGCCAGACACTTCCTCCTACGTCTCTTGAATTATATGTTTGGGGAATAGTTACAGAAAGGCTGCAATTTAATGTAAGTCCAGGGGGGATCACCCCCAAGACTGCATATGACTTGTAGTATTGTTTACTATAGGCAATTTGATGGAAAGGCTGTTAAGTACATTTCAGATTTGAAATGCAGTTGTAAATACCTGTGTGTTACAGAATAGGATAGTTGGTATATTTAAATTTCACATTTTTTTTTTTTTTATTTAGTTTATAATCCGAAACAATATTGAATTAATTTCTTGTATTACTTGAGCGATAAAATATGTTGGGTTTTATTATTATAAAACTAGACAAGGTATAATGGTATATATTTCTCGTGATTGAAACATTAATTGTGCTTCCATATTAATTGTATGAAAAAGGTAACATCAGTTGATCAATACAAGTGGCAGAGGACTCAACATTCGACGGCCATATATTCCAGTATTTTGTGAATATGCTCTGCAGTAGCAAAATCAACGCTTTTCGATGCACTTTGTAAACTGACTTGATTTTAATGATGTAAGGTAGTTATAGTTATATGTCCAGGTGTATGTAATGTCTCTTGCCCAAAGTATCAGAATATTAGAGAATTTAAAAAATAGTTTTTATTTTGTTTTATTTATTCACTTTCATCAGATTTATTCTGTTGTACAAATAACATTCGCTTATGAATGATTTCTATCTCTTATGTCCAAATCAGCAATGTCGTTTGTGGTGATGGGAATCGCCTAATTGTGAAGAATATGAGCTGAATTAGGAAAAAAAATTCTCAGAGAATTGTCCCAATGAGATAATACTGTGACTTGTGTAAGTGGGTTAATTGCTAGTAAAAGCTTGTTGGACCTTGAATTAAATAAAATGTTTATATTTCAAGTTTTAAAAGTCTGAGCCAACAATCCAGGTATTTTCTGATTGGTTTTCTCAAGCCAACTATTTTAAAGAGTCATTTGTAGAAGATGTTTGCACTGTCATTTACAGAGGTTCCGCCCTAAGGGGAAGATGTGAGGGTAAGATTGCTGTATGGCATCCCCCCCCCCTTACTCATCAGATAGGTGGCTGGAACAAGGTTTCTGTGGTGGTTGTGAAAGCTAGTATGGGAGGGGGACAGGGGGATGTCAGGGGAAAGATTACCAGTGGTGCACAACTCCCACAGAAACTTTGGTAGAGCATTGAATACATTCTGCCTTTCGTGATAAGATTTTTATATTATTTACCCCTGGGAATGCCAAAACTATGAGAAAGGTACCTCACATAGAGCCACCTACCTGGGTGAGAGTTCCCCTAGGATTTAAGCTAAACCATACAGAATTTTATTCTGCTGTGAAGCTAAAGAATGGTGTGTATATGGATTGGCCACTTTCATCCATTGAAATTATCACAAGAAAGCTTTTATTTATTCCATTTTGTGGAGATTTCCAAATTCCTTGTGTTTGTTTTAAAATTTGTTAATGAAATTTGTTCATTTTGCTTTTTGACAAAAAAAAAATAATGTTGTGACAGGCTCACATGGTATGACCAAGGAGGTCTGGATGCAATATCCTCATTTGGGTGACAATTTCTTAACCATCTGGTTATCTACTGATGCTAGACTGTTGCAGAAGCATTGCATATTTCATCCAATAGAAAAGCAGTTGCAGCTTGCTTCTTAAACTTTGCATCTGATGGAAACAAAATTTCGTGTTCATGTTTAAGACTTGTGATTGGAGTTAAATGTTAGTACTGCATTCATTTGTATAGAAGAGATGCAATTTGATGTCATTTACAGAATTTTAGTTTTAAGTGACACCATGCAGAAAACTCATTTCCTTCAGTTAGAGTTAAAAATTCCTTCTGCTTCTGGGTTTTACTATTGGTCTCAGTGAACTGTTAGGACACTATATGGCACCCACTATGTATTGGTAGTGCCTTAACCTGAATCTAGTCCCACCATCTTGCACTTTCTGCCATTCCTAAATCTAGTTGCAGGCCCCTTGGATTAAGGGGATGCTTCCCCTAGTATCTAAGCTGCTGGTCTCTTAACAGTCTTCTGGGCCTTTACATACTGAGAGATCAGCATTCTCAGTCATATTCAAAAATTGTCTTCATATTTTCAAACATTTGGGTCACATCACTGTTTATTTTTGTGTTTTTTTACAATTCATGTTATCCAAAAAAAATTGTTTTGACAGTCATTCATAGTGACCGAACAAATATTGGAATTAAGATTTTTGTATCATTTGTTTTCTACATAAAATTCCACATATTTCTTTGGTGTACAATGCACTCTAATTTATCTTTCAAAGATTTTGCAAGCTTGTGTTGTTTATCAAATTATTATTTTGTTCACTTAAGTGGTATCCCACCAGTTTGATCAATGTCTCCTTTCACCAAAGTTAAACAGACAGGCAGTTTTTACTCCCAATGGACCTGAATTAGCTAAATTCTTGTCATCTTTCTTCAGTGTATTCCATAATTTACCTTTTAATCTTGGGCAGGGTGAGAGTATATACTTCTGTGTGGGGGGAGTGGGGTTTGTGAATGTGTGGAGGGGCAGGGGAGGGGGAGGGGAGGGGGGTAAAGATACCCTGAGAGTTTGATGAAAGTTTTATATGATTTCCTAATGCATGCTACTTTGCATTCATATATGGCCCTGGGATGATAAAGTGTTCTTTTTTTTTTGACAGATGAAACTGGTAACTTGTATACAGAGCTCATGTCATGATACATTTTACAAACTGTAATGATATGGATGTAGGAATTCTTTTCCTCTCTGAGCAGTGATTTGTTACTTTATACTCTAGGCAGGAGACGAGTACCTCACCTTTTGTTGTGCCTCAAACTTACATTACTACAAATACAATTTTTTCCCCAGAATCCCACATTCTCACTCACGCTGGACATTTGGTCAAGTCCTTTCCACCATCACTTTCTGTGCAATGGGAGTGCATGGCAGATTACTGAAGTAGTGTCATGGAATAGTATTTATAATTGCAATGTGTAGATATCAATTTAGCAATACCTACATTTTAAAAGTGTTTATGTGGAGTTGTAACTCCCTTCTCCTCACCCCTACCCCTCTCCATCTACCCCTTTTTTGCTTTCTTTTAAGCATAGGAGATATGAGGTTAATTTTTTAATGAGAGAGTCTTTGGGGATTGTAGCTGTTAGGATACCATTAGCAATTCATTTTTTGCACTTGCACTGAGCACATACCAGCACTATATCAAGTTATTATTTTTGTCACCATTTTTCACACTCCCTGCTTATACTGGAACCTAATCATGTCAAAGTTTGTTTCCCTGTATCGCCTTCTTAAACCACTCTTGAACCTTAATATCTGTCCCAAACCACATGGTCCCTAAGGTATATCCCCTTTGAGTAGATTTCAATAAATGTTTAACATCTCTTTATTGTATAATTTTAATATTAAAGTCGACCTTTACCACCCCTAGTAATGCTCTTTTGAGATTCATCTTCTTGGCAAATTACATTAAAGCAGTGTTTAGTGGCCATCTTGCCCTCCACTGAACCCTAGCTTCTGCCTCCCCTCCCCACCCCTCCCATCTTTGTCCTCTCCCCCATTCTTCCCCTCTTTACAAATGTCTTTGGAATTGTTTAGAAATATAACTACAGTTGGTCTAATTTATTTAATTTAGAAGTGAGGTCATGTCAGGGTATGTTATGATTTTTGATGTAAAAAGACAGCAATGAGCCCAAATGTTGGTTGTGTTCTCATTATTAATGGTTTTAACCTTATTTGATAAGCTGTTATAAAACCGTTGAATTTGACAATTTTTGAGTGATAATGTAAGCTGTTACTTACGTTTTTAAATTATAAAACAAAAGCTTATCTTTTTGTAAATGTATTTAAAATATGTACAAATGGCTTGAATAACATTACACAAAAGGAAAATAAAACACGATTGGTAAATAAAAAAGAAATTAAATTGCTGTGACTGTTCGTTGTTTTGCTGGTGTACTGTTTTACTGATAGTGATCTTCATTTTAAATGTGAAATTATCCATCAGTAATCACCGATTGGGTCTTTGAAGTAGTAGCGCGTTTGAAGGGGGTGTCCCTCCCCCTCACCTCCGTGGCCAGTCGGGAAATAACTCGGTCTGGGATATAAGGTAAAGAAGAAGAGAGAATTGAAGAGACAAGAAGTAATTGGAGAGACATAAGAAGTACCCAAAACGTAGAATTATCCAACCGAGTCATTATTTTATAATTAACTATAAACTTTACCGTACAACCTTAAGCGAGCCTAGACCCTCGTCCCTGCCCGTAAAGAACTTCCAATTTTCTTTGGCGCTTCGCGCGGGTTTCGGTAACCTGTAGGGCTAAAAGCACTCCATGTAGACACGGTAGGTAGGACACAGTACGAAACAGAAAAAGTACAGTCTCTATCGGCGGAAACAATTATCTCCGCCTGCGTCAATGCTTCTCGCGGTCTTTGAACCGTACGCCGCTTGAACCTTTAGTCTACACTATGGGTTTTTCTTGTGCAGTTCGTAAGCTTATGCAGCCGAAACAGCCCTAAGGAACGTAGCGTGTTGATAGTAATACACGTGTTTAACTAACCCTTATCATTATATTCGCCTACATGTAATAGTAAACAAGGAACTAAGAAAAGGCGCGCGAAGCGCGCCGAAAAATAACGTTTTGAAGGCAGTTATCAATGCTTAATCTTCCCATTACATTGAAAAAGTTGTCCTTCACATCTTTAATTTTAAACCCAGTCAAGGCCGGGGGGCGGGGGGGGGGGTTAACACGTGGAATCCACCGGGACTGAAACGGTGCGAACGAAATAAGTGCTGCCTAGTTTTTGGTAGGTACAGATGACTTTGATTTATGTAAAAAGACATGCTTTACAATGACATGCTGCATTGACCAACATGTGAGGTGTAGTACCACACCAGAAGCGGCTTCACGCAGCGTATTTATCCCATGCCGGATAAAATTATTACAAATTGAATTTTAAGTGTTACCAAAATTACTTTAACTAATTGCCTTGCGGGCCGGACCATACGGTCTCGCGGGCCGGAGATTCTCCCTTCCTTGGATTGAAACATCCCCGGCGCAACTCGGTTAAAAAATTCTTGCAAAACAAAAATTTTGCCCCTCCAAGTTCTCCTATGCACTGTTTCGGCAGCATTTAATTGAAAACTCACTGGGTATGCCTTCAGAACTTTTAGCCAAACCATGTTTGATCAGACACCGATACAGCTTCGAATTGAAACCTTATCGCATTTTACATTATCCTCACACGGGTATACGTATGTCTTAACTTAAGAAGACTTAGACTTTAGCGACTATTGCGATCATCGGTGCAGATTTTACCAAATGAAGGAATTCCCTATTAAACATTTCTAAGAAGTTAAAATTTTTGATATACAGTATATGAAAACACAATGAATGTCCTGGAGAAACAAACAACTTATATTCCCGCTAATATTTTAGGAGACAGTTTTGGAAAAGACAGTTTTTAGTATACTCTGCGCGCCAACTGATGATGGCTCCCCTGTTCAGCTGTTAGGCAGTGTGACATTTTACAACTTTTCTTTATCACAAATTAGAATCTCTGTTATTGGGGGAGCTGCATACGAGCCCCAAAATAAACTGAAACCATGACGCCTCGCGTAGTATTAATTCACATGACCAGTATTCCAATGACCCAGTAAAACAATGTTGAATCTTGCAATTATCACGAAATACATACTTGATAATTACCGAGCAATTTTGCAATAGAAGGCCTATATACAATTTCATAAACAATATATATGACATTTATGACATAGAAGGGATGATTTCATCCAACTTTAGAATTCTCATTATTTACACCTTCTCGAATAAAGTGCTATTTTTGGAAGATCAAAGACCATGCTTTTCAAAATTTTTGGGGCCCTCTCCCCCGTGCCCCTATGGCGAGCCGCAAATGTCCGTAACTGAACGAATACGTTTGAGATGATAGTTAAGAAGATAGAACTGAAAGTTAAAGCCCGCGTTGTACGCCAAATATTTGATAGTTTGCGAAGATTTTCATTTTGATAGTATGCGACCGATTCTTTAATCGAAAACGAAGAGACAGCCCAGTAGCATTTCTTTTACTGCTAAGAAAGAGGAATCTGAACCCATGGATCTGCCCTGCCATGCTATACATGATAATGAGTGATGACTGTAGATGGAAGTAGTAGAGGAGGGGATTGCCTCGATAGATAAGTTATACTGTTAGGCTGACCATGGAGCTATTACGGACCCAGCTGTTGACATGTTGTATTGATTGCACTGTGAATACACACTATCTAAGATAGATTTATTTTACCTGATGACTAAGTGTAACCAAGGGGTAACTGGACTTCTTTTTCAAGACGGTGTGATATTCCGAATTTTGCCATCTGCCAATGCCGATTATGTCGGCTTACGGTGTAAGACACGGTTTGTGCTAACTTGTTTTAATTTATTTGAAACCATCTTGTGGATATGTCAGATCGTTTCTATATAATGGACACGAGGTACATGGAAAATATGGGCCTGGAGAACCAACCAAAATTCGCTGACATTGCACAACGTTCCGTCTGGTGATAATCCTGATATCATAATTATGTAGTGGAAGCGTCGGAGTTTTGAATAGAGGTTAAATGATCGGCAGAAGAAATTACTAGGGGTAATTAACAAGGAGTGCCCCAAAGGTACACAAGGATGAGAAACATCCCCGGGCTTGGAGTCCAGGGCAACACCCCCGCGGGGGACAAGGAGAACGCCTCCGGAAGCTCTGACCTGTTTTCAAAATTATGTGCATTAGATTGAAGCAATTGACTACCCTCAAATCGTGATAGACATGAAGCGGGCCCGTAGCCACGGGGGCAGTGCCCCCAAAAATATTTCTGCCCCCAGATGAAAATTGAAACTGCATAATAATTAATGTGGTGGAATCTTTTATGCCCCCAATCACAACACTTGCCCCCCTAAAAATGTGAAGCTGGCTAGGGGCCCGACGTGAAGGAACGCAAAGAACGCTTCCTTGTGCGAAAGTATTGATCAACATGTCTAATCTTTGAGTCATGGACAGGGGGCATATGTCATCAAAAAAATTTGTCGTCGGCCCGACGTCGGCTTTTGGTTCAATTGGTCGGATTGAGGTTGTTTCGAGTGATATATTGAGGTCAGTCCGTCGCAGGCCTGTAGCCAGACAAGGTCATGAAGCGGGGCGAAATGGCTTTGGGGCGAAAAAATTTCCATGGGGGCAAATATGTAAAAATGCAATAAGTCAATGGCAACTTGAAGCTTCTCTAGGGGGATGAAAAAATTTTCAGGCCCCGCCCTTGATTACGGCCTTGTCCATTGCTGGAGCGACGTTTCTATAAGTAACAAAACAAGCCATTTGTGACGTAAGTACGGCGACGTCAGATGGAGATCTAAACATGTTGCTGTCCTTTGGATGAGGTCAGAATGACGTTAAATGGACATTGAACAGTCCATTTTTATTCCAAACAACGTCTGATGGTCGTCTTTGCCGATCCGACGTCCAACGGAAACGCAGAGGATGTCAGTCTGACGAAGACGCTGTCCCAAAACCGATGTCAATCCAACGGCAAAATGTTTACAGGAGATGGGAAGTATAATTCCTTCAACAGTGCACGGTACCTTGCTTAGTCCTGATTTAGAGGTAGTATATTTGAAGAATTGAAAAGCGAGCTAAGCGGACAAAAAAGAAAGCAAAATTAACTAGAGATGCATAAAAGGATTTGTAATCATTTTAGGAAATAAATAGATTGCTGTCGGAGCCAATGACCCCTATCCACTGCTAACCTGCTTTGTATCGTATATATCGTCTGCGGACGAGATGATTAAATCTCCAGTCTGGGATACCGTACCATGAAACAAATAAAAGAGAACAAGTCTGCGATTGAAGAAGAAATCTAATCTCAGTCTTTTACATAAACTGTGACTGTCACGTTTGTTATGGTACATTTGAAAGAGGCTCTCTATGTAGCTGTTTGAATCCCAACTATGACAGAAAAACCAATCAGTTTCTACAGCTTGCGAAATTTAAATCTGCAGAATCTCAGAGTAAAACGACTCTTTGAATAAAATGAGTTGTCTGTGCCGATGCATTACGCGGCCTTTCGCTGGCTATGAACAGTACACTCACCTAAGAATGCTGTGAAATTCATTTAATTCGGTACTTCATAGTGCGGTTTACAAGAACCATCGTGCTAAGAGCAGTAGTAACGCTACATTACTTTATAAGGATGCCTGGAACAAGATTTTTGTCGGAGAAAATGTAATCAAAGAAAATTTGGTATCAATCGAATAGGCATCACATGTATACATGATCGTAAAGTAGTGTCTCCAGGCACACATGTTGAAATTTTTGAGCTATTTCTTAAATTCAAAATGGTCGTCATTCTTAACGTAAGCTTTTTGAGGGCCTGTATCTTATAAGGGGTTGCTTTTATCGCTGACAAACGCATTACCGATGGACAGAAACATGATACCAAATAAGCAGGTGATAGTGTTTAAAATATCATACGACGTAACTTTGCCGGCACATGGTAGAAATGATGTAAAATTACATCTTCGGGACTCGAAATGGTGGTAATGTCGCACTAAGAATGGAAATAAGTGGGTAAATCCTATCATCGGACACAAATATAGTACAAAACAATCAACTTAGGTGGTTGAAATAGTTTGTATGGCGTTAATTCTTGTGACGTCATGTCGAGCATCGAGACTCAGTTGAAATACTTCAGTTATACGAGTTGGGTAGCAGCTATATAGTTTTCAACCCAAAACAAGATTAAACAGTTGTTAGAGATAAATCTAAAACTTGATCCAGATACATTCAATATACTTTTGAAATGTTGAACAAGGGAAATGTTTATAACCTTTGATGTCATACGATAGCGTTAGCGTAGTCTTTCGTCATCAAGACTCGAAATGGTGGCGATATTTAGAAATAATCGAGTTGAAGGGGATTCCTATGACTGGAACCAGCTTTGACCATGAGCTGTTGTCTCTCTACACCCTAAAATTGTCTATACCTGAACACATGGAGTTAGGAGTGACTTACATACCATCAAGTTTTAAAGGCCTACTTTGTTTGATTATAAGGAAAGAAACTGGCATCACATCGTTGATACGATCGGGTTTGACATCCTGCGAACAACAGTACTCTTCATCGATATGACAAAATTATAAGATTGCTTCTCGAGCTGTTAGCTAAGATCATGTGTAGTATCGGTTCTTTTCAGCCTGTCAAGAACGGGACCATGAATGACTGACCCTTGATGTAGAGAGGTCTGAGGGTCGAGAAGTTGGTCTGTTAAGTTTGTTGTCCTTTTGGAAACCTAGCTCAGTTGGGGAGCAGAATTCCATAGGGAGTAACGTTTGGTTTCGCCCCAAGCTGGTTCTCCGCCAGAGAGTGATGGGAGAACCCGCAATCAATGCTTGCCTAAATAATAGTGGCGGCTGGAGCCCAAAGGCGGGGAGGAAAAGGGCAATTATTATCGGAAACTTTGCTGGCTACCTTAATTAAAATTTGTTGAAAACATGGGGGTTGGCTCTCCGTCGGGAAGCAGGCTAAAATAAGGGTCACTCGGGGTACTTATTGTACGTCATTACACACACCATGTATGGTCTTTGCGTGCACAATTCAGAAACCTACCACGTGTATATGGAATCGCGATTTTCAGTAATTATTTCGGATTTCGGCGTGCTCCGAGTGAAGCTTAATAGAAGTAGGTGTCTCGTTAGTACTGCTCTCCGTAGTTAAACTTTTGTGGAATAGCCTTGTTTACATCCTGTAGGATGAGTGATTGAGTAAATTACTATTTCAAAACCCTTGCAAAGCCTGCTGCTGTTAATTTCTCCCATCAGCTACCACCATCCTCATTAAATTGACGGATGGTTGCTATCTAAAATTTGCAATCACAAGTAACATTTCATTAACATTTCAAAGTATACCTGGGGATGCAGGGTTTTCTTTAGAAATTTAAAAATAAATGGCTGTAAATTCTCAAGGAGGACCCTCAGTCCCGTTTGCGCTTTTGGTGGTTAAAGGTGCTCTCCGGCCACACCTTACAGAAAAGCAGCATCCAATAAAATTGATTTCTTTTACCGCGGACGCACATGGCCATGCCCCTAAGAACTACCCATAATCACATTTTATTTACTTCGGAAAGTCTGTATACACCATCACTCTCAACCTTTCGACGCCCTTACTTGAAAAGATTATGCTCTATCCCTGTATTTTACCGTAGGCTACGGACCTCTGTCCCAGACCATCGACAAAACTGTAATATAAAAGAAGGAAGCTGGGGAAAGTACTCAAGGAGACATAGGCCTGTAGTTTTTCAGCTTACTAGGTCAATTTTCCGGACACTTGAGCCCTATTGGGCACAATTTACACACTTCCCTCCTGGAGTCACTATCCTTACCGCACGACAGACTCAAGAGAACATTAAATTAGTTTAGCGAAATGGGATGAAATTCCCGTCATTTACATAATTTCGATATATATTCTTCTGCTTAAGTTATTAGAAAAGATGTAAAGGGTTGGTAGTTAGGTTATATTGAGCTATAAATAATTACGGAACTGAGGAAGAGTGGGCAAAGCGGAGGCAAAATTTTGGGTTTCATCGCACAAATGACCCTTTTGAACGCAAAAATAAGTAAACCGACCATGAGTTGCGACAGAACTTTCCTGATAGGGGCCGGGTCATGCCAACGACCCCAAGTTCCGACAGCCCTTATGTCGAGGGGGTGGTGAGAAGTGGATATGGTATTCCATACCATTGCAAGGCATATTTTGCATAAAATCACTTAACTTACTTCAAGAACCGAGTTGCGCACTGATAGTGTTGTTTTGAGTCTGAATCGTGAAATTGCAAAGCCAGCGAAGCGCCTGAAACTGCAGGGGCTGTATAGACCTTATGCACTGACGTCACACTGACGTCAATTTTGGAGGAAAACAATGAAGCACACGTGCACGAACGGCGTGGATTCGCAGGCACGTGTAGTTGAATTATGCGCGTATATGATTGGTTGACAAATCAGCTGTCTGCATTTGTTGGTGTAACTTGCAACGATACGCGCTTTTCCTCCAAAGGAGGGAGCACTTTCTGCTCTCTGACATCATATGCATAAGGTCTATACCAGTTGGGGACAACATACATTGTTAGGCTGGCACGCGTAGGGGGAATCCCCTACCGTAGGGGATTCCAGCAAATTGTAGGGAGTAGGTGGCCCCTACGGGGAAAACGGAGATATGGTAGGGGGAGTAGGGAAATTGAAAAAAAAATGTCTTTCAAAGGATATGAGCTAAAATACCTCACAGTGCATTTCAGTGGGCATAATCAAGAGCAAGACGGTGTCATGTTCACGAGGTGATCCCATGCACCTAATAAGCCAATATCACCATAGTCCAACGACAATGTGTAAAATGTACCTAGTCATAAACTCAGAGCTCACTCCGAAGCGACAGTTATGACAATCTAAATGCTCATTAATTCGTAAAACATGGATTATCGACCGAAAAACCATGTTTATCGACCGAAAAACTCGGATTTTCGGTCGATAATCCAAGTTTATCGGTGATAAACTTGAATTATCGATCGATAAACATGGTTTATCGCCGATAAACTTGGAATATCACTGATAAACCAGGTTTTTCAATTGAAAATCCATGTTTAACGGTGATAATCCAATAAACTTGGATTATGACTAAACCGTGTTTATCGGTCGAAAAACATGGATTTTCAACGATAAACAAGGTTTTTCGAGCAATAAGTATGTATGGCAAGCTAAATGCTCAATAATTCGAAAAACATGGATTATCGACCGAAAAACCATGTTTATCGACCGAAAAAATATGTTTATCGACCGAAAAAATGGATTTTCGGTCGATTATCTATGTTTTTCGCTGAAAAACTATGTTTTTCGGCCGATAATCCAATTTTTGCCGATAAACTTATATTATCACCGATGTTTATCGGTTTATCGGTCGATAAACATGGTTTATCGACCGATTAACATGGTTTATCGCCGATAAACTTGGATTCTCGACCAACAAACATGGTTTATCGCCGAAAAACTTGGATTATCGCCGGTAAAACATGCCTATTGCTCGAAAAACCTTGTTAATCGTCGAAAATCCATGTTTTTCGACCGATAAACACGGTTTATCAGTGACAAACTTGGATTATGACCGTTAAACATGGATTTTCAATTGAAAAACCTGGTTTATCAGTAATAATCCAAGTTTATCGGCGATAAACCATATTTATCGATCGATAATCCAAGTTTATCACCGATAAACCATGTTTATCGGTCGATAATCCAAGTTTATTGCCGATAAACCATGTTTATCGGTCGATAAACCATGTTTTTACGACCGAATATCGAAGTTTTTCGGCAATAATCGTAGATTATGGCCGAAAAACATGGTTTTTCGACGAAAAACATGGATTATCGACCGAAAATCCAAGTTTTTCGATCGATAAACCATGTTTTTCGGTCGATAATCCATGTTTTTCGAATTATTGAGCATTTAGCTTGCCATAGACGGTATCTAATTTGAATCAACCCCCTCAAAGGATTTGTCCGAACCGGCAGCCTGTGAATATGTTACTGAGATATTGAAGGCTGAATTAACGACAAGTGCACAATTGCTGGATACTCTTTGTACAATGCTTCCTTTTTCTAAAACATTTTATCGGGCTTGATTTTAACAAACTTTAAGTTTCAAAGTTTATTTAAATCCAGTATAAAAATGTGATATCACTTAATTATAAATAGGATGTAAATACTTTTAATGTTTTTCTAAGAGCAAAGTTTTCATAAAATCTGATTTTGTCATTACAATTCTTGAAAAATACGTCAGTTTTAAGAAACTTATTATGTTATATACCGTGGCACTGAAGGAACACGCGTCTTCTCTCTCTTCAAACAAGAAAAGTTAGAGAACACGAAGAACTTTACTTAATTGTAACATTCTTAGTGAGAGAACACAACAAAAGTTGCTCAATTGTCGTGTTTTGTGTCTAGTAATGAGAGAACACGACGAAAAACTTACTTCATTGTCGTATTCTTTGAGAGAGAACACAACAAATGTTGCTCAATTGTCGTGTTCTTTGTGTCGAGTAACTAGAGAACACGACGCAATTTACCTGATTGTCGTATTCTTTGT
>WURT03594159.1:0-20590 GCA_009936505.3 Holothuria glaberrima
ATATTCTAGCATGTCATCCAAAGTGGGGGGCGAAAGAGGGTTTCCCCCCCAAGAGGGTTTCCGCCCCCACCATCGAGAGTGGGGGCGGTCGCCCCCTCTGCCCCCTTTTCCTACGCCTATGAGTAATGTGGTTAATTAGAAAAATTGTCATGCAAACTCGTCACAAAATAATCGTCACCAACTCATTGAGCACCTTTAGAACAACAATATGACACATAAAGGGCAAATCAAGAGCTGGCATATCCTGAATGAATTTAAAAGTGAGCGTAAAAAGCTTTGTCACATGATTTAAATGAACCTTGCGTGAATTGAGATAGGATAGGCGTCCCAATAACTCACGTCGAAGGGCCACAGGAGTAGGAGACGTGAGCGAGGGTGGGGAGGGGATGCAAGCCCCAAAAAGATATTTTCCTTGGAATTTGGGCGCTATGCTGCCATTTTTTCTGGCACTGCATTAGTGCATTTTCGGGCACATATTAGAAGATATGAGTTGCATTTTCGGGCAAGTCACAACAACCCCCTTCCCCCGAATCAAATTAGGATCTTACGCCTATGCGAAGGGCTGAAAGCTAACGTCCCACTCGAATAGAGTGGCCTCCCACAGAAGGGGAATCAGACTGAGTTGTGAAGAATCACTCAGCCCACACACATCGCCATGATAGATCTTTCATGAGTGGTTCTGTTATAGACTGGCTGCAAAGAACACGTACTCCACACCAGAGAACCTTAGCCAGAAAATCTAGAATTGATCAAAGATCAAGCTCCGTTCCCCCAAATAGGATAAAAATATCATATACGGTGAATTATAGATTACAGTACAGTACTTAATGATGAGAGTGACTGTATTTGCTCCCTTACACCTTCCTCAAAAACTTAAAGACAAATTATCTCTCCTAGTAAAATTTTCCTAACCTTGTTTCTAGCCCCTTTTCCTAAAATTTAAAAATTAAAGTGTACCTAAAGTCTAAACTTCAAAATATTCAAACTCACCATCTTCACGGGACCCCCCTGTGCTGAGATAAGGAATGCTGAAGCTTGTTCAGTCAATTTAAAGTAGTAGATTGCTCAATAATTTGTAGTTTCATTCTTGTACTCTCCAAGTTACCATCTTTGTTTTTTTGCTTGTTTGTTTGTTTTTTTTTTTGAAAGCCACTGCTTCTTGTGCAAAAGTGTGATAACTGTCTCACTGTTATAAGGCGACTTGGCTAAATAAGCCTTCTCCGTGCAACATGCTATGCAAGGAAACAGTAAATAACTCAAGGTCATACAAACATCTTCATATTAAAAGGAAACAAAAGCAGGTGATGAGAGTTGTACAAGAAGGACATCACAAATTATTGATCACTCAAGTATAGTTTCCAGCTGAGTGAATAAATTTCCACATTTTATATCTGAGCAACGGAGTAAGCTATGAAAATGAGAGTTCAACGAAGGGAATTCCCTTTCCAACCTCTAAAGAAGTATATTTTGTAATTGTAGACTGTAGGTCCACTTTAAACGTTTCTCTAGTACAAAAAAAAAATTATACAAACCTACGGTAGCTTGTACAGAACTTAATTTGAAACATTTAGCCTCCAATAAACAGCATGTAGGTGTGGCGCCAGGATTTGTTCGACAGGGGGTTGGGTTCCCGACGGGGAGGGGGAATGGGCCGGCTGGGCCCGAATTTTCGATGACTTTTTTGCTTTTTTGCTTTTTTGCACTACTTTAGTTCTTGCACTATCCGAATATTCGAGGACCTTTTTTTTTGGCTTTTTTTCCACAAAAAAAAAAAAACGACGTTCCTGCTCCCCGACGACACGCATTTTTCTGCCCCGACGGGGGGGGCTGTGCCCCTGTCCCCCTGTCGCCACCCCTGACAGCATATAGCTTCCCCCCAATGGTCAATGAACCATCGCTGCATGCGCAAAATAATGCCAGTCAGTCTGTGGTAATATTGTAACACTCTATACACTTTGCCATCTTAGTTGACAGAAATCTGAAGGTATCAATGTCTTGATTGGGTTAAAACTATTTCTGTTTGTTTTCTGAGATATGTCGAATCTGTAAGGAATATATTTATCTGACAGCTGTGAGATTTACAAAGCTATACAACGCACATAAAAAGAGTCAAATGAAGGATGGGTCCCAAAATTTAAACCTCATTAATGTAGCTTCCATAAAAGCATGTTTACTTAGCCTATTGATAACAGTTTGCATTGGCATAGGTGAACTTTAGAATGTAAACTTCACTCGGTTTCCAAGTCTAACCTACCCGGAATTTCCTGTAAAGTTATTTCTCTGGGTTAACTAATGTTCAACTAAAACGGCATAGGCCTATGCCGTGATAGTACACTTACTTTGAAAATTCAATGAAAGGTGATATCACTTCCCTTATTGTTTCCGTAATGAAGATCATCCCTCCTGTAGCCTCTCACCATGATGTTAAATGTAACAACATAACTAAGCATGCAGTACACATCCCACGTTTACTGCACGTGTTATACTCCGGGGTCACACTAGGGAGCTGTCCCTGGTAATATATAAGCAAGGTTCGTCGGAGGAGAGCAGTATTAACACGACTTAAAAGGAAACATTTCCTCCATACTTTGGAACATGAATACAGGTTATCTAGTTAGGCCCATCCCTTGCTTACGGGGCTTCTATCATTTGGCGTGTGTGTCAGTGGGGGAGGGAGATACAGCCCCAGTCCCTTCTCTCTCTTGTACACTTTATGGTTCCCTTCATTTCAATCATGAATACCTCTGATGATGTTTTATACATCAAAGGTACATCATGGAGAATACGAAAATCTTGGAGTTGCTTCAACGATTGTCCCTTCCCCAGCCCCAGCTCATTTTCACATACAGATTTCCCCATTGTATGCACATTTAGGGAAGATGTAGTCCCCCCCCCCCCATTTGACTAAGTGTACCCCATCATCTTAATTTAATTCAGGTATGGCTCCTATCAATAATGTGACAACATATTTGTTACTTGTTCGCTTAATCCATGCAAAAATACTCTTCGGTTTTCTTTCACTATGAATTTTCGATCTTTTTATATTGGGGCATAATGAAAGACTTGTGAGCGCAATAAGAGGAGGTCGGTAAGATTTAGCAGATTTTTTAAAATAAACGTGGGGCGACTGCTTTCTCCATTTAGAGTCTGTGTTAAAACTTTCTCACGGAAGTAGAAACACCATGCATTTTATATGGTAAACCGTAGTATGTAAAGTCCAATTCGGCTGATTGTTGTTACTATTAGTGATTTTTGTGATTTGCCGTTCAGTATGTACATTAGATAAAAGCACGGATAAAAGCATATTGACAAGAGTATAATCACATGTGAATTGTTATATACAACTAAAACAGGAAGAGACTACAACCTCAGGTGTTTTCATACGGTTAGGTTTCAATGAGATATTAGGCACCTAGGAATTACTAGCGGTTTTCTTTGTATGAAAGATGACCCAGCCCTGGGGTCGACGAACCCGAGCTCTAAGATTATGATTGCCAGGAATTTGCATAAAATGAGAGATTAATTCATATTGCACAGTTTTATATCAAAGACCAATTTTGTGGTTTTAGTTATTTGTTGTTTTCGTTATTATATTTTTTACATAGGATCCAAGAAATAATCAGGAATTACATGCAGCCATTCTTTAGATTAAGGGAATTTTTCCGGGGACTCCGAGGGTTGCTTTATGCAATACAAATAAATCATAGCTGAAATCTGCCTGGGCATGCAACCATTGGCGGAACGAGGGGCAAGGGGGAGGCATATGGGGGGCATATGGGGAGGGGGAACTTTCGGTCAACTGCACTGAAATAAGATGGATTTTTTTCTAAAAGCGGGGCGACAAATTGCTGGGACAGAAGTGGGCGTCAAACATTTGGCTATGCCACGTCATGCACCCCACCAAACTTGACCACTGTCACTGTCCACGTTTGGAAAGTCATTGGCACATGCAGCATAAATTGGGCCAGACAATATCAACAGGCCTTTTTACAGTTTTGTCTGAGCATGCCCACATCTTGAAAAAAAAAACTGGGTATAGGCCGAAACAGACACACTGCATTGCCGTACCTTCTACACATGTCAAAAAACTCAGTTTATTTTAAAAGATTATATGCAGACCATCCCTTTACAGATCAGACCGGTTTGTAAGAAGGATCCTTTCTTGTGGTTTTGTGTCTTGAAAAGCACGATCATCATCTTTTAGGTCCTAATAATCTGTCCCAAATCTAGTACGTGTAGGCCTATTTCGCATGTTAAGGAGTGTGTTTTAAGCTCGGTTGTTTATCTTCCATGTATCCCACAATTCCTTGTGACGATCGGAATTGCGAAAAGGCTTATTTCAGACCGTCATAAAATATTCCCAACGTTCATAGTGTATTTCACTATATGTTGTAATTTTTATTTCCAAAATTACCACAAGTGAAGGAAAGATTTGTCTGTTTTTAAAACGACTTTTCAAAGAAATCACGAATTTAAGGAAATACCCTATAAGTTATTCAATTGTGACCTTTTCAAAAACTGCATTTTGGTTAGGGCAGATCTAGTAAATCCGGATCAAAGGAGAAAAGAGGGAAAGTCGAAGTGTAAAAATTAACAGTGAATGAGCATTTGCTTGTTTCCTTAGGCCTCTCTAAACGGCCACACAGGGGGCTCACAGGTTAAGGCCTCACTCTGACTCTGCAAGGTGCTGGGAAACTACAGTATGTTTGTACTTTTCACAGAGCAGATGGTATCTCGGATATCAGTAGATTATCTATAATGCAAGTAATTGCACACATTCAAAATGTATGCACCCCTTTCCCACAGACCTACCTTTCCTATGGGAAATTAATTCCCGAAATTTGTGACTGTGAGTCTCAATTCTGTTAAATGAATTTATAACGTATGCAACGATCCCGACTAGTGATGAGTGAAAGGGGATTTGCTGTCTCCCATGTTAAGCTGTTATTAGAGGTGTCGCTTGACTCTTTGGAGTGTGGGGGTGAGGTACTGGGGACAATGTTTCCCCGAAGAGGCATGCCAACATGATAAACCTGAGAGCCATCGGAGGCATGGTGGCGACGCAAAATGCTCCCTTGTATGCGTTGGGGTCCAGGAGTCTGCCGTGGGATCCTTGATCCTTTTTCAGGTCCAGGGACAAAGTCCCGGTGGGGGTCTGGCCGAAGAAGATGGGGTATTTGCAAAATTGTTAACATTTAAAAACGATTTCTCAAGATAATAATGTTAGATAATTTTCAAACTTGGGGCAGAAATTTTTTATTAAGAGGAAGAATGCTTTTTTTTGTGGTGGTCAGAAGCCATATGGAGTCACCAGAAGTCAAAAACAAAAGCAGTGAAAACGTAATATCTCACTGCAGGAATCATGTAAACTTTTCCTCACGTGGAATGTGGATGCGTTATGGTCAGTAGAGCCCTATTTTTTTGACAGAAGTAAAAGGTTATATCAGGTCGTTGAGGATTAAGTGGTGAGAACCTTGAAACTGCTTACAAACAATATGTTAAGAGGTGTTACATAGACGGAGCTATAATTACCATATGGTGTTGTAACTCCTATGGAAGTATTTTCAGGTTTTTGCCTACTGCAGGAGGGAGCTTTTTTACCAAAAGCCCAGAAAGTGGAAGTACTTAAGAAGTATTTTCACAGCAAGTAACTACTACCTTTCGGCTTTCTGGTGTGTTATCCTTTTTCGGATTAACGATTAAATGACCCGGGTGAGGTGGGGAAAACGGATCAGTTAAAGTATGTATTGGGCGTAAGAACGATACTTCCACTCATGCTGCTCTATAGGAATTTATGTTGAAACAACTACTTACCAGGTATGCCACTGATGAGAAGATGTCTTGACATTAGATAATCGAAGGTGCATCTACTGGGGCGGATTCGATGCCTCGTCTCCAAATTTGGTGAAGGAAAGCCCTTGTATGTAATTAAGTGGGGTTTAGATGGTTTAATATTATAATGAAGACAAATTCTACTTCGATATGTAGTTTTGAGAAAATTTTGTGCAAATCGATATACAAACGATGTTGTTGTGCAAAAAGTTGAATACCAAGATTTCATGGGGGGGGGGGCACAATGATGTACGACTAACTTTGAGGGGGCACGTGCTCTCCACTAACGATTGTTGCGTGTAAAACGTGACCTGAAAGATGTTTTAATATTTCTAAAACTGTGTTAACCCCAACAGAGCCTCGTCTTTTCCTTTATTCAACAGGTGAACTGGATAATACCGGTACGTTGTTCACCATTGATATGGTCGAGTTTGCTTTCTTCTTTGTTATTATCATCTTGGGCGCCATCATTCTTTATCATTTTGTTCGATCGAAGTTCAACTTATCTTCCAAAGAAAACGACCAACCCAAATCTCGACCCATGGTAAGATACATACACTCACGATATTTTCTGATAAGCTAGCCAACAAGAAACATTGATTAATTACGTGCCCATGCTTTGGACTCTGTATGCGGAAACGTAAAATTCTCGGTGTGACTTGTTACGAATGTCTCGGTAATTTCCCACCTTCACTTTTCATTAGCGACCTTTGGTTTATTTGTTTTCTTTTAAAGTAATCCTTTCACATCAATGTTATCGTCGGATGAGATGTATAAACAATAATTACAATGATTCATTGTGAAGTTAAGAAATAAAGTCCTGACCTTGGTTTTTAAGCCTATTAGGGTGTTAACGCTTACGTCACTGGTTGGCATTGGTTGGCATAGAGCATTTGCAAGAACACATGCGTGTATGTGAGGTGTTGTACGTGTAAACGCTTGCGCGATTGCACGCAGAAAGTAGGCGAATTGGAATCTACCTGCTTCATTGTGACAACAGTGTAAGCTCGCCTTAACAACTCTTTTTGACGCCCAGCCGTGACGTCATTTTTTTCTAAACACTGAATGATTCTGTAGTAATGGGAGTCGAATAACGTGAGAGTGGTAACCCCGATTCATAAAGAGATGAGAAGAAATGATAACGCCAAAAGATTTGCAAAGTGCGCGCACTTAAGTATAAAAGTTCCTCTTAGGGCTTAGCTACACGAGTAGACATTCGTGAGAAATGAGATAAGCAAAGCCACAGGCGTACGAGGCATCAATACCAAAAGAGGCAAGATGAGGACGCTCACTTTTACTTGTAAGTATAGCAGCTAGTATAAACAAATCTGGACCAAGGACGGCCCAGCAGCTGAGTATTCCGTAGAACGACTAAGCTTTGTGAAGATATACTTGATCCCATCCCATTGCAATAACTTCTCATTCAAATATCCCAGCAGGCTGGAGGGAAATCCATTTCTTCTTCTGCATTTTGATTGAACTGACAAAATTATTATCATAGCCTTTATTCATTTGCCTCTCTGACTTACGAGCATAAGATGCATCAATCAGAAGATACTACCAAAGAATGTTGTCGACGGGGCAAAGCTGAACTAAGGCTAACCATGTTCGGCTGAGGACAGAAAATTTGGCCTGCTGAAAGCTATAGATTTCAGGAAATCGGACTCATCCATAACACAACGTGGCCATGGTAATTCTTCCTTTACCATGGGCATGGCGCCAGCTACAGTGAAGTGGAGGGTGAAAGGGGGCATAATTAGATTTCATAATTAGTTTCGCCTACCAAGTTCAACAATGTCTAGGACGTTAAATAAGTCTCAGAAGAACTAGAAATTATCCTTCTTTTGTTTGATATTATGTTACTGATTTTCATATTCCAGCTCTCATCATCCCTCCTGATGGTGCAAGTTGCATCTGATGATGCTAACCAACCTGAAACGTTGGGCCAAGAAGATGCAGAACCTGAAGAAACATCCGAACTTGTTGACAAAAGTTGTCAGGAAGTAACCACGGTGAAGGTAGGGTATACCTCAAAACAGGAGACGGTCGAAGAAGAGGGTACAGAAACTGGTGAAACACCAGAACTTGTTTACAACCTAAGTTACGGAGTTGTCACTGTAAAGGATGAACACGATTCCTCCAAACACGAGACGATGGAGCAAGAAGACACGGAACTAGGAGAGACATCCGAATTCGTTTATAATGTTTGTTACGATTCAATCACCGAAAAGACAGGACATTCATCAAACGACGGCTGGGGCGCAGAAGAAGGCACAGAACGTGGAGAAAACCCTGAACTTGTTTACAACATTTGTTACGGAGCAGTCACTAGCAATGATGGACAGTTGTCAGCACATGAGACCTCAAACGAGCAAGAAGATACAGATCTAGGGCAGATACCCGAATTTGTGGACAACATTTGCTACGAAGCAGTCACCGAGGAGGAGGGGTGTCCCCATCAAACGGCGACCAACGAGGAAGAATATGAAGCCTTGGGACAAACTTCTTAAAATTTAAAGAAGTTTGTGTTTCTTCCAGGAGGCTTCAGAGAAGACAGCACTCCCGTAAGACCTGAAAAAGAAACTCGAATAATGTACTGTCTTCTTGAACTGATAAAGCAGGGAAGGGGGGCTTTAATCGGGGTTGGGATCCTTCGGCATTCAGGACTATTTGATCCAGCCCAGAAAGGCAATTTTAAGATGCAATATCAGAAAAACTTGAGATTCAATTTGTAGTATTTTTTAACCCACCCTCTATCCTGCTTAGAAAAATACGCTGCGTAGTCTATTAGTAGTGTAATACAGGAGATACCGTGCTGCAAGCTTACGTGAAGGATAGTTCAGATCTCATTGAACACGAGTGCACTAACACATCTACTTGTATAGAAACACGATAGAAAATATTTTACCAGTTTTATTGGCACTGTGCCAGTTGCGGTGGATTCAAGGGGTTAAAACCCCTCTTCTTCTTCTGGTGGTTTGAAAATTAAAGATCAATAACATTGCAATGTAAATGCAAAGACTAAACACTAATAAAATGCCCGAAAACGCTTATTTTACTGTTTGTTCATTATTTCCCCATATATAGTAATTCGACCTGTCGTTAGTACCAGGTTAGTCCTAGCCAAGATATGTTAAAGCAAATGGTCACGTTGTTATACAGTTGTCTTCTGCCTAATCTCACTCATGTGCATTTAAAAATAGGGTAATGTAGTTCAATGTGCACAATTCTGTAGATATTCCAACTTTTGGTTGTTTTCCTTTGACCAAAAGGGTCAAACATTAGACGTCTTGGTTCGGGAAGGGGCAGGGAGAGGGTCGGACTTTGGCTAGCTACGGCTTCGTTGGCCCTCTAGTGGTATTTTGAGTGTCAAAAGGTACTTCGTACGCAAACGGTGCCCCACGGTCTGGCTTTAATGGATATGGTGCGCTGTTTCACACATCCATGTTACACTATTTGTGAACTAACCAATCTAAAACCCTGAATTAATGCCACTTGACTTGAGTAGCTTGTATGGTATGGGTTTCCAGAACATCCCCAAGGCCACAATCCAACGTTAGTTCCTAACTTTCAGGTGTAACCCTTAACATAGCTGAGGAGGGTCCGTTAAGTTTTAGACTTCTGCACTGAAACCCTTCATGGGCCCTCAGATCTTTTGATAGCTATTTGGTAACACGTTTAGAAAGCAAATTGCTCACACCTTTTGATCGTCTGAGGAAACCATCATTACCTGAAAATGGAGAAAACCCTTTTGAACCTATGGTATTCCAAAAACTTTGGGAGTCAGGAAGGGATTCCAAAGGGTCTGTAAGGGGTTACGGCGAAAACCCTTAAGGAGTTACCGTAAAATGGAGCATTCGAGAGGACAAATGTCTAGATCATTACAATGTCCCTTACTAATCATATGTTGTTGTAAGTTTTCCAGTTGTTCTGCATTTCTTGGGTAAGCAATGCTAGGGACATCTGAGTGGTGTAGCCTCGTAGCATGTGTCACAACCCTATTACCATCTTCATTTGTTGCATTAAGGAGGATTAGGAAACTTACTACTCTTTTGTATCTTCAGTGTATATGTTGTTCTATAGTGTGATCCTGCGGTAGAGTCTCCTACCTTCATTAGCTGGTTGCTTTGCATAACAGAGCTATGCTCGAAATTTCTACACCAGACCTCATGATCAGACCTCTGAGTTGTATATGTCACTTAATCTTATAAGACTTTATGATGCGTCGTATCATTGCGTCGTATCTTTGCCTCATATACTTCTCGCTTCATACGTAGCCTCTTATCGAATTCTTCATACAAAATTCTTTTCTCCACAATTTCTTTACCGGTCAGTCTCAACTTCCACACCATATTGTGACCCGTACCCTTACACGTAGCCAGACAGAGTGCTAATTAAAGGGGGCGGGGGGGGGCGAGAATGGCTGTCGAGGGCAAAATATTTTTAGGGATCGTGTGCGCGTGAGGGCAAAAAATGCATCGCAAACTCCTCCTTTAACGAAGAACGACCACATTCAAACTGAGTGGGTAGGTACCTGACCATGGAAACTTGTGCATACGTGATGGCGACGTCATAGATCAAAGGTCTTTGGCTAAATGCCAAATTTGCTGAAATTAATATTGCTGTTACTTGACTTTCATTACTTTAGAAAAAGTATTAAATCCATATGATATGTTGGGACTGATAGAGTAACTTTTGAAATAGTGCTTTTGGTTCCTAAAAGGGTCAAAGATCAAATTGTAGGTCATAGGTCAAATTTGCCCAAATTTTGCCAAAAAGTGTGTACAAACTCCTCCTAAAACATAAGTCCAATTAAGTTTTACCTTGGTGGGTAGGAACCTGGCCACGGAAACTTGTAGCTGCGTAATTGCTGACGTCATAGATCAAAGGTAAAAATAGCTAAACATGTTTTTGACCTTTATTTGTCCATCAATATGCTAGAAAATGTTCTTTAACATTACATGTTAAGACAGAAAAAATGTAAGTTTCAACTTCTTTTTAGGTTGCTAAGGTGAGAGATCAAAAGTCATAATGAAAGTACAAGGTCAACTTTGCGACAAAATCTTGTCAAAATAAAAAAAAAATCGTTAAGTCCTTCGTAGGCATGTCATATCAATTCAAAGTCGGTGAATAGATACATGACCATGAGAACTTTTACATGTGTAATAGTTGGCGTCATAGGTCAAAGTTCAAATGAGCTAACATTGGTTTTTCCCAATTATTTGCATATCATTATGTTAGAAAAGGTAATAAAACTACTTGATATGAAAAGAGTGAAGGGACATTTTTGAACAGTGCACTCTTGTTGCTTAAGTTACAGTCGAAGTTGATATGACCTCAAAGTGGACTTTTGTCATCATTTGCTGATCGGTGTGTTGGGGAATTTCTTTAACCCTACTAATTCAGAGAATATGGGGAAAATGAAAATTGCAACTTCATGGATGGCCTCTTTGTTTTTAGCTTCTAGGATATTTTTACCAAAGGATTTAGGAAGTACGTGTGTTTGGACTACACATTGTCTAGTAATTCAAATATTTTTATATTGACCGCAATCAAAGCAAAATTTCTTGAGACATTGTACAAATACAGGTAAAAGTAAACATTAACCACTGTAACTCGAGCTTTGAACTGCTAATCAGTTTAAGATGTGAAATAGTGATGTGTGTGTGCGTTCCTTTTACGAGAAATTCTTACTGCCAGGCAAAGTACGTATCTGTCATAAACTCATCGCGGAAGTGTGAAAGAGCATGACGAGTAAATGACCTTACGTCATTTGTTTAGAACTGTTGGAGACAAGATCATAAAGACCCATAAAATCAACAAAGACTTCCGAAATGAGTAATTGTTTATCTAATGTTGAGCAGTTTTAACCTTGTATAAATAGGGAAATTAGTTTAAAGGGCAAAAGTATCCACCCCAACTTATTTTGAAACATCAGCTTAATCTCAAAAATATCTACTCTTTCCCATTCCAGAAGCTTTAATGATAGTTCAGAACACATATATTTCATATTCAAGGTAAACTAAGAGTTTCTGTGTAACTTTCACAGTTCAGAGAGAAGAATATTGTGACATGGTTCTCAAGAGCCATTTTTGAAATAGGATACCCGGATACACCAGTCCATATTGGCGTAACTGCATTTTTCCTTTAAAGGAATATGCAGGAAACAAGAGACTTCCCATGTTACAAGAACGTATAGAGCTTCTGTTGGTCTGGTTCATCAGTTACGTCAGACGTTAAATTCTTGTTTAAACAAAAACCCTACATAGTCATAAGTCCAGTGAAGTTTGTTATCGTAAAATGGAAAGCAATAACTGTTAGATGATATTTTCATCGTAACTTCATTTTTGCTTAGTTTGTTACTTTTATGATGACTATGCAAATACCCCAAATACTCTCAGTGCTTTAAGAGTGGTTTGGGCATTGATTTTGAAAGAATGGGTAAATATCGGTCACCGGGTTCTCGTTGTTTCAAGAAGCCGCCAATTGTGATTGGTTGTGCACTTAAAAAAATTAACGATTGATCTTTTTCTTGTTAAATTGCAGAGATGTTTCACCCTTCATGTGTGCGTACAATTTGCTTATCCCAGTTCGAACCACTGTTCTGGTTTATCTAAGGTGTTGGTTTATAGGTTGCTAATATTGACCTACTGCAAAACAGAAAATTAGTGGAATGTTTGAAGCAGAAAACCACAGTTCCCCGGTGTTGGAAATTTGATGGTAAAGAAAAGTGATTGTGCCATTTTAGGGGCAGACCTGGTAATCACACAACCTGGAACCACAATGATGTTCATACTATTTATAGGTCCAACTGTCTGCACAAAACTTTGCTAAGATGCTAAAAGATGGGTCGTGTGGTAGCATGGCATATCTTATTTTATTATTATTATTACTATGACACTAAACTTTATGCTGACTGCATTGTACTCTGGTCAATTTATGGAGACATCTGCAAATAAGTGCCTAAGCATAATGAGATGCAATGCATGAAGCAAAGCCAAAATATCGACAATACATGTAATTATTGAGGTAATTGGACAACTTAGTATCAAACTTCTCAGGTATAGAGCTGTAGCCAGACCATTAAAGGCATTTCCTGTTGTTTCGGCCACCACTTATTATTACAATGGGTTTTATTGAACCAAAACATACGCTTAGGAATGTATTTAAGAGTGCGGTGGCGAAATGAAACTGTGTGATTATAAAGCATCTTCCGAGGTTTCACACTATCTTAGCCGAGCGCTAATATAAGTTGGTGTGTAGCGTATTAAGAAAATTTTTCGACAACATGTCTCTCAGATGGCAGGAAACGACACATTTCTGACCATGGGAGTGCCTCTAAACATTCTTTGAGAATTCATGCTGTAAAAATTTAATACACTCTCGACCCACAAAAAAGCAATCTAACGTTTCGTTACAGCATAGTCCGGGGTAAAGAGATATGACTAATGAAAGACCTCTTGGACATTTGATATCTGTGAGGAGGGGTGTAGCTCTCGCTTTTATAAATGTTTGCAAAAAAGAAGGTGGGTAGATGCAAAATAATTCCAGTATTATAATTACAGTACATATTTTCTACCCAATTGTTCTCATGCACTGGAAATACCATTATTAGAGTACAAAAAAAGCGACACTATTTAAAGCTATACCTATTTCGGAAAAATGAAGACACAAACACTTCTGTATTTCTTTAAAAGCCATCCCACGTTGTTCCTTCCCCCCTGATACAGAATGTTCCGTAGCAGCGTGATGCTAATTTGGTATTTCTGATTCCTTGCCGAAGGTAAGAGGAATCTGTGCAACCAGGGAGTTGTTAGGATGGAGATACAACGCACAAACTTGTCAGACAATATCTTCTTGAAAACAGTTTAATTCTTTTCAGGCACCACTATTTGATTGACAGGTCTCTTTGTTCTTAGTGTTAAATCTCAAGTCTCTGTAGACTAAACCCTTTTAATTGTGACCCCCTCCTTTCTTTTCCAGGTAATCCCAATACAAAGACCATTGTTTAAACATGCTTTGAAGTGAGGTGTGTTTCCGCCGATGTTCAAGCTTTTATCAGGATTTTCAGTAAAACGACTGGCAACAAACGTTTTAATAACGTATTTCAGTTGTGCCCCCTCGATTTCAATACATCATCTGCTGGTAACATTGTTCAAGTCTATACATTTCTCTCGGATTTTAGCAAATTTGCCCATCATTAGGAAACATTTTTGAAAAGTCAGTTGAAAAAGAAAACTTTGCTGAATTTATATGAAGTGATGTTAAGTGTGACGAATAACGACGAAAGGTAAAAATTTCACATTTTTACATGACGGCTGGCAACGATAAGTTAACGGGCACAACGTGAGGGGTGTGTCTTCTCATTGTCATTTTGACAATGCATCACTGATTTAAGGTATTCTAGGCATTGAGGTGAGAATTTTGAGGAGAAAAGCAAGATTACCGTCGGAAACGCACATTACTTCAAAGAGTCTATAGAAAGTTGTATCTCTATCCTAACAACTCCCTGATGCAACCACGATGGCGTGTGTTCGCGACGCTTGGCTTGCAATCCCGATATCGCAAGATAAGAATAATGCATACCTTTCATATACTTGGTTTATGGATTAATCATATCAAGAGAAAGTATCCTATTGTTTTTATGGAGATCAGAGGTCAGGTCAGGTCACCAGAGAAGAAACCAAAAACCTTGGTAACACGATATCCTAAGGTAGGAGACATGGATACTTTCGTACTTGGAATGTGTGGATGCATTATAATCACAAAATAAATCCTATTGATTTGGTAGAGGTCAAAGGTTATCTGAAGCCATCGGTGGTAAAAATTAAAAAAAAAAACCTCGGAAATTGCTTGGAAACATAATATCTCAAGATAGAATGATAGACACTTTTACATTTGTTATGTGGTGTATCATATTAAGAGGAAGTACCCTAATTTTTGTGAGATCAGAAGCCATGTGATGTCACCAGAGGTCAAAGGCTAAAATCCATGCAAACCTAATATCTCAAGATAGGAATAGTAGATACTTCCATACTTACTGTGTTAACTGATTATATTGAAGGGAAGAACTCTAATATTTTTCGAAGAGGTTAGAGGCCATGTGAAGCCATCAGAAGTTATACTCAAAACCACAAATAAACATTGTGTCTCAAGGTAACAAGTATGGAAACGTTTCATACTGGTAAGGAGGGGGAATGATGATCAGAAGATGAATCCTTTTGTTTTTGACAGAGGACAAGGTTAGTTGAGGTCACCTGATCTGAAACAAAGAAAACATTGGAATTTGGAAGTAAATGCAAGAGCTCTGGACGCGAATGATAAATACCTTTCGTACTTGATATATAAATATATATATATATATAGGCTGATCATATTGAGATGAAGAATCTATTGCTGAAGGAGGAGGTCAGGGTTCACCAAAGGTCAAAAGCGAAAGTACTGCACTTAAAAATAATTTTCAGAGGCAGGAAATCCTTAAGCCTTTTGGGTTTCTTGTTATATGGTCTGCAGAACTGCCAAGAGAGCCAAAATTTAAGTTGAAATAAGCATTGGAAGTATGTATTGATAAAGAGCAAAAAAGAAAGGAATGACTTTGTTTTGAATGGTATCGTGCCACATACATAAAAAAGTATGAACTGAGGATGACCGTTCCAACGAAACGAACGAAAACTATATGTACGATAACTAAACATTTCTATTTCAAGGTGGAAAACTATTAACTATAGACTTAAAGTAAGCATTTGATTTAAGAAATAAAGTAAGGAATTCTTTGGCGTGAGAAGAACGCCATCATTGTTTTTTTTTGTTTTGAAGGGTTTGTGCTTCTAGAGAGCAGCAAAATGTTAGCCATTGGAACAACTGATGGCAGTAGGGGTTTGAGCACTTTATCGTACCCACTTACTTGACTATGACTCCTGAAAAACTTGAAAATACTTGTATGGGGTATCAGCATCCTCCTTTGAACCACCAAAACTTAAATGTTGATAGGAAATTAGTTATGATACCATTACATAATAAAATTGTAAATATTGTCTAACAGGCGAGATCAATGGTCTCTCCAAACGCAGTCTGCAAACGGCCTAATGGCCTGATGTTCTCAATGCAATCCTGATGAACTTGGTTGTTATACATTCCAGGTACATGTGACAAGATTCTGAAGTATCGAGAGACCCAACCAACAAAAATGACAGCATATTCATTAAAATGATTTTTCTAACAACATGAGCTCCTATTCTCTTACATCAAAGGCTGGATCAGACAGATGAAAGTTTTGCTTAGCCTACACAGAAGGAAAATGGGGAGACGGTATCGCGCCGGAAAAACATTTGAGTTTTCAATTCATAGGTGCTTTTCTGTTGCAATTTACAGGGTAAAATTGAGAATACATTGAAAACATCATTTTGTCGTGTTGCGGACAATATAAATTACAGTGCTAATACTTGAGAGTGAAAGGGCGGAAAACGTGTTCTCTCCGCAATGTCAAGAGTATTGGGGTGGACTTCCTGCTACCCCCTTTTCCTACGCCTATGTAAAAGACTGTGTGAACAGGACAGAAAAGTTTAAGTAGTAACGACGAAAAAGCTTTATTATGCGAGGGTATACTCGTTTCCCCCTTTGAAAACATATAAGAATGACTAGCTAGCAAAAGCAAACTGTAAGATGTACCCAAAAAAGGGGGAATTTAATGGGAAAGTAAAGCTTTTAATCGTGAATGGACTGATTGATATGGAGCAATGCGCGTTGTATATACAAAAACAGCGAAACGGTAATGAACAGCTTTTTCATGTAGCAAAGGTGCCAGGTATGTGTTTCGTCTTGTCAGATGTTTTGGTTTTAATAAAACTACCTTAAGCGACATTTTCTCGCAGAAATTTACAACATGGTAGATTCTTCAAAGACAGATCTAGATTTTTGCAGAGAAAGGTCAAAGATCTGTCGTAACACTCTCTAAGCCGAGATACCCTGTCGGTTGGCCCGACTAAGACTTATTTTGCAAAAATGCCTTCTAGGATGAGGGAAATGGCACTTTCTAGGCCTTGCAAGTTGCATCTTAATGTGAGCTTTATGTGAGCTAATTATGTGTGAAATTTAAAGTTATGCATTAAAATGTTAAAAGAGCCACAGTTCCCATCAAGGTCCATTAAGTATCGAACGTTTTATAAGAAACTTTCTGTTTTTGCATCTATATTTATTACATGAATTACATATGCAAACAAGGGAGCAATCCATGGACTTGCAGATGGCATCTCCTTCAGTTTGAAGTTCATCGGACATACAGTTTCGGATGAGTTTGGGACACACTTTTTCGCAAATTTGACCTTTGACCTACATTTTGACGTCCCGTCCCACCATTAGCAAAAAGTTCACGACAAACGTTTTGGCAAATTTGACCTTTAGCTACATTTTTACCTTTGTACTAGCCCTTAGCAACCAAAAAAAGCACTTTAAAAATTATATTATCTGTTGTAGCATACCATGTGGCTAAAATACTTTTTCTAACATACCCAAAGGGAAAATAATGGTGAAACCCAATTTTTAGCAAATTTGACCTTTAACTTCTGACCCTTGACGCCATCAATTATGCATCCATAAGTTTCAATGGTCAGGTATGATACCCAACAAATTTGAACTTGATCGGGTCTACCGTTTGGGAAGAGCTCGTGACACAATTTTTGTTCATACTCACTCAGGCACACGCACACTAACCCAAAGCATTGCATTTCTAATAATGTTAGGTGAAGTAGAAAATTTCACCTACCTATACACTGCATGTACGGAGATGAGGTAATCAGTGACACAGTAGAATAAAACTCTCGAAGTATATCTTATGTTAACCTTTGTTTGATTGACCTTCGTTGTAGACACAGCTGAATGTTCGTACGCGCTGAGTGTCTTACCGTATTTTATAACGGCAAGTAGCTGTTGACTACTTGGAAGATATTTTACATTACACACCAATCATGAACAAAGTTGTTGGAATAGCCCCACTCCCCCAAACAATGTTGGAGATGAGTGACAGTCTGACTTACGTCACACTATTCTTTATTTTCTGGAACCCAAACTTAGAACGCCTGCCCCTCATACAATGTACGAGATAAATCGATAGTCTGCACTCAGCTAGCACCATTCTTCTTTTTGGAACCCAAATTTGCACCTGAAAAAGGGGTGTGATAATCGGGGCAGAAAATACCCCAATAACGACGGGAAGTGTTCCAAGATTTTAGAAACTAGATGGTAAGTACTTAACATATAATTGAAAGGCGTAGGAACCGGGGGTCTTAGGGGCTAAAGCCCCAGTCAAAATGTGGGGAACTATGCTTCCACCTATATCCAAGGACGAAAACCCCTTACTTGTCTCTTCTGTAAGAAATGTAAAATGTCAGTAATTTAGCTTAAAATTTGTACAAAATAATGCACCAAATTGAATCTAAGTAAAATTGTCAGCAAACCGTGTAAACGGCCATCATCGGTGACTGTATTAACTTACATCTGCGAGCTATAGGCAAGTAGAAAAAAACTATTATGGCAAAAGGCAGTAAAAATAATCACACAAGGAAATTTGCAAAAAAATTCTAATTGAAGATTTGAGCAGAATGCGTGTATAACTAGACAGATTGGCGCCAATTGTTTGTTTTAATTGATGAGGCCGACAATATCCATAAATGAAACCAGGAAGCAATTGAAACCGAAACAAAACCGGTATACTTTGAAAAAGTATTTAACATCCTGTGTCAATCATGAAGTCAAACATTAGGTAACATACTGTTCTAGTGCATGTTTTATGGTGTGGGCTTATCATGTGAGTCATAATACAGACGTGAAGCATTACACATATTTTAAGGGGCACTGGGTGAGCGCTATTAGACCACGAAAATCACACTTTCACCATTTTAAGAATCATATCCTAACTTGGACTAAAGGCCGCTTGATTTGAAAGTGTGATGATTTTGCCCATAGAAAGGGAATGAAAGCCGCCTTTTATCTGTTAATTGCAACATTAATTCTACCTCAAGCTTTCTTTTAGGAAGTAAAATAAGGCAATCGTCCCATATGAGGGCAGCAAATCGTGAAATTTACCTTCGGTGCCAACGTGTTCGGTTAACAGGGTTTTCCTGTACAAGAAATGGATAGAACTATTGCAACACTCTCCCCTATTTGATTCCCTTTCTATTGCTAACTAAACTGTGTAATCAGTTAGTTAGATAGCTTTTGTTGGGAAAAAGCGTGGGAATGAGACACCGATGACCCTTTAGCCGTGTCTAGTACATTCTGTGTAGCTTTCGTTTAGTTGACGAAGGGGAATTTAGAAAAGAGTGTTAACAATCATTCTGTTACATTTTCCATGTATTCAATGATGAAGCTTCTAACATAATCTCATACATAGGAAAAAGGTCAGTTAAGGTTTCGTTTACTTTCAAAGAGGGCACTTCAACTACGGGTACAAATATTTAGCGTGGGTAATTAAATCCCACTCAAAGGCATAAAGTTTGAAATAAACAGTATAAAAAATCATTGACTAAAAGCCATCACCCGCTCAAGTAAATTCTTGGTGCCCTTATTCCTTTGTTGCATTTAGGTAAATAATGGATGGCTTGCTAGTTAATTCATCGACAAGGAATCTATGCAACCACTTTCTAGTGTATTATTTGCTTGTGTGTGCATGTGTTTCTTGTTTTTAATGTCTGGCTTGAAAAGATGATATCTCAAGATTTCAACTTTGTCTACAAATTTGTTATATTGAGAGAAAGGTTCAAATTGCTCATCTGAGGTCACCAAAGAAATAAAAAAACGAAAAAACTTGTAAAAATATTTCATAAGATAAGGTAGGAATGGTGGATACTTTTCATGCCACTTGGTGATCCCCCAAATTCATTTGTTTTTGGTAAATACCAAAGGTTACATAAAGGTCGCCAGATGTCAAACGGTGAAAATCCTGTTAGCACGTTATCTTACGAATTCTAACCTTGATGTATCTCACAGTGAGCATGTAGATTTTCCACTCTAATTTGAAGAGGCCTCTCATTTCGATGAGAGTCAAAGGTCATCTGAGCTTAACGGAAGTGAAAGAGTGAAAAACCCGTAAGCACTGAGAGACCTCGTACTAACCATCCATATGTCCTACACCGAATGAAGATGTCTATTGTCTTTATTAGGGTAAAAGGTCATTGATGGTCATAAGAAGACAACTTTTGAAACTCGTACACAAGATGCTTCAAAAGATGAAACTGTAAGGACTTTCCCACCTATTATGGAGACGGCCCCACATGATGTTCAAGCAGTAAAGTGGTTTTGATGGAAATTTAAGCTCATTTGAGGTCATCAGAGTTCACATTGAGAAAACCATCTAAACAGAATAACTCAAGAAGGATACCTTTGAGGGATCTTATGCTTTGGCATGTAGATGTTCCAATTAACTTGAAAAGTCCTGTATTTCTTGGTGAGGGTCAAAGGTCATTTGCGGTTACCAAAGGTCAAACTTTAAAATCTTGTAAGTATGATATATCTCAAGTAATTTTAAAAGTGAATGCCAAGGTCTTTCGTTCTGCCAACCCCAGCACTGCCTTAAACCAGGGAGCTGTAAGAGATGGAGATTGCACGCTTGCTCTCCCTTTGAATTAGGTGTATAGCCGACGCTTAAGCTAGGCATTGTCTGATTCCTGAAATTCCTCTAAACTAAAAGGGATTAGGCAGTGAAGACAATTATTCTCGTCGTCTGCTACATCTGAGAGAGCTCATGGGACGATTTCCCGCATTA